>CAUYRH010044723.1:0-45656 GCA_963574655.1 Perodicticus potto
TTTTGAGACAGAGCTTCAAGCTGTCACCCTGGATAGAGTGCTGTGGCATCACAGCTCACAGCAACCTCCAATTCCTGGGCTCAAGCGAGTCTCCTGCCTCCACCTCCCAAGTAGCTGGGACTACAGGCGCCCGCCACAACGCCCGGCCATTTTTTGTTGCAGCCGTCATTGTTGTTGGGCGGACCCAGGCTGGATTTGAAGTCGCCAGCTCAGGTGTACGTGGCTGGCACCTTAGCCGCTTCAGCCACAGGTGCTGAGCCAAATAATTCTTTTTTGGGGAGAAGGTTTGTTAAAGAGACAAAATGGGCTTGACGCCTGGATATGGGAAGATGAGGAGGGCTGTATTCATCCAAAGCAATAGGGGTTGGATGCCATTCTACCCACATCAGCAATACAAGCAATAGAGAGAAACTGCTTAGACACACTGGGATCGCAGGGCTGATAGACTTAACCAGAACCCTGAAGAGCAGAATCTGAGATCCTTCTCCCAGAAGCCTTGGACCGACTAGGGCTGGAGGTACAAGCAGAGTAAGTTAGAGCAAACATGAGCTGGGTGAGGATTTGGAGGCTAGACCTACAGACTCGGAAGAAGAGGGAGAAGAGCAGAATAGAGCTTGAAAGCCATGTCAAGCTCCCAGGATAGCAAAAGACTGATATCCCCAGATTACCTTAAATGTTTGCAGATTTCCTTTGCCTCGGTTGCTGGACCATCAGGACAAAGGTAAAAGAAAAGAAACCACCAGGAAAGATGAGAAGAGAGGCTGAAACCTAGGGATCTGATAACTTATGGAGAACTTGTTCTTGTTCCTTTCTCTTGGGACGTTGCTGCATAAAATTAACCCAGTCATATGGTCAGATGACATTTCAGTGTGGTCAAGGACTTGTTACTTCTAGAAAATTGTACCAAAAGAAAAGAGAAGGATTTTTAAAAATAATTTCTGAAGGATAGACATTGGTTTGGTTGTTTTTACCACATTCTGAGCACTTCACTTTCACAGACCATTCTGATGTGACCCCAGCCATTGCACACATGCAGCCTTTCTCTTTTCTCAGCCTCCCAGACATTGCCATGTGGATCAAGTCCAGAGAGACATAAATAAACTGAAGCATGTATGTGGCACTGCAGTCTGTGTGGCTGAGTAATCACTTCTCACTTCTGTCTGAAAAATGAGAATTATAATGAAAAGAAACTAAGTTGTTTCTCAACTTTGCTACATCTCTGCTTTGACATTTCTCAAAATCAGCCTTTCCATTTGTAATAGTGTGCTCTGCTGTCATTTATTTTAGGTTTCCAGCCATAGTTCCCAGGCCACCAAGGACTCTGGCGTTGGCTTAAAGTACACAGCCTCAACTCCCATTAGAAAATCATGTCCTGGGCAGCAAGATGGGAAGGAAGGCAGTGGACCTCCACTTGCCTCAGGATACTGGGTTTATTCTCCCATCAGGAGTGGATTACATAAATCATTTCCGAACAGAGGTAAGTCAAATCATGTGGAGAAGTTGCATTTCTCTTGCATGTTTAACTAACTTTTTATTGGTTTCCTGTAATTCCTAAGATATAGTCCAAAGTCCACAGCTAGGTCTATGAGGCCCTCTATGATCTGCTCTCGGCCAACCTTCCATCTTGTCTCACCTCTCATAACTCTCCCACATCATACCTGACTACTTAAGATACTCACATTATGTTCCATTCCTCAGACCTCCATATTTTAAATCCCCTGTATGGAATGTCTTTCTATCTCTTTCCTCTCCCAAACTGATTCCTATTCATTCCTCAATAAGACCCAGGTCCTCAAACATCATTCCTTTACAGAGCCTTTTTCCACTCTGCTTCACCCAGGCTGACTGAGCAGCTTTTTTGCCTTTACTGAAGCATATTGCCTTTACCCTTGTATCATGGCATTAGCTCCAGAGGTAAATAATCAGATCTGGGTAAATCCCTCCTAGCTATGTGATCTGCAAATTATGTAGCAGTTCTGAAATTGTTAATCTGTAAAATGGGGATATTATCTTCTAAGGATCTGTTCATTCTGGAACTATTTATTGAGTGCCTCCTGTATGCTAGATTTTTTGTGATCAATAAACATTTCTGGTTTGGGAAAAAATAAGTAAGTCATCACATTAGACAGTGTTTTATGTCATAGTAGTAATAAGCTCTGAGTGCTGGGTGACGCCTGTGGATCAGTGAGTAGGGCGCCGGCCCCAGCCAACTTGCAATAAAAAATAGCCAGGTGTTGTGGTGGGTGCCTGTGGTCCCAGCTACTTGGGAGGTTGAGGCAAGAGAATTGCCTAAGCCCAAGAGCCGGAGGTTGCTATGAGCTGTGACTCCACAGCACTCTACCGAGGGCAACAAAATGAGACTCTGTCTCTTAAAAAAAAAAATAAACACACATACAGCACATCCCTGTTGGCCTTTTATGCAGTGTGAAGTAGGCTGCTGAATAAATGAATGAATAAGTTAATAACAAACGAACCAACAGGTAGACATAAGGAAACTAAAATATCAGCCACTGAAGATACTTTGAAACCATGTTTTGATCTTCTTTCGATAACTACCTTTGACCTTTCTTACATCTCCAGTATCTTGGCTTAACAGCTGCTATTTTCCAATAAGCTTACTTACCTAGTAAACCATGGTGGTAAAACACTCTTCTGTTTATTTCTTTGAAGATGCAGACAGTGGAGGAGGTAGCCAAGAAGAGAGTGATCCAGATGACCAAGAGGAAACCCCGTTCGTGCCTCCCCCTGGATACATGATATACACTGTGCTTCCAGATGGTTCTCCTGTACCGCAGGGCATGGCCCTCTATGCACCGCCTCCTCCCTTGCCCAACAATAGCCGACCTCTCACCCCTGGCACTGTTGTTTATGGCCCACCCCCTGCTGGGGTCCCCATCGTATATGGGCCTCCACCTCCCAACTTTTCTGTCCCCCTCATTCCTATGGGTGTGCTGCATTGCAACGTCCCAGAACATCATAACTTAGTAAGTGGAAAGACATGTATTCCTTGTCCACACTGCTTTCATGGGTGACTAATAAGATCATATACTTAATGAAATGACCTGTGTATGAATGGATTATATCACAAAAGTGTGTTTGAAAGATAAATGTTTAGAACTGTGCAAGCATTCTCTTATCAAAATAGTAGTGTCTGAGGGCCATAAAGTGAAACTGTGTCTCTACAAAAAAAAAAAAAAAAAAAAAAAGTAATGTGCACCCAGCTACTTGGGAGGCTAAGGCAGGAGATCACTTGAACCCAGGCATTAGGGGCCAGCCTGGGCAACATAGCCAGGAAAAAAAAAATAATGTGAGCAGAAGTTAGTTCATAAACCTGGTTTAACCACTTTATAACAGAAATGTTTTCAGTTCCAAACTTCATCATTTTTATAAAGTTTACATATATTTCTATTGATAAATGCTATATTAATGTATATGTATAGATATAGTCACACACTAATGCCTGTGCTTGTACATGCACATATACATATATGAAGCTTCTGACTGTCTCTGATGCTAGATATTGAACTCTTTGGAGACAAATATTATCCAAATATTGGAGGATGTTTCTTTCTTTTTTTTTTCTTCACATGTATAAATAGCAAATAGCAAAGTTTTGGTGGGGATTATCTCTGGTTGGTAGGATTTAATGATTATTATTTTCATAGTTCATGTTATATTCTGTTTTTCCAATTTCCCCATGGTTTTACAAATGTTTTTCAGAAGTATTTTAATGACTACCCAACATTTCTATATTTGTATAGCTGAGTATTTGTAAATTCTCACTCTATTTTATATTCTTTTTTTATTCTTGATTCTAAGAAATCATTACTTCCTAATCACTAGATTAATTTCTAACTTTTTGGTTCTAAAAAAACAAAATGCATTCCAAGCTCCTCTTTCAAACTCAGAACATCTGAAGGCTTTTTTCCCCCCAAAAGAAAGCAGATTGAGAGGAAGATAAAGGACTAAGACACTTAGGGATCAAGTCACCAGTCCCATTTTAACAGGTCAGACTAGATTTAGAGGGTCTAGGTGCATTTATTTGGTTAACAATGGAAATCATTCACATTCTCTTGCAGTTTTCCAATGCATGTTATAATTTGTGGCAGTTCTATCTGTTTAGCATTTATAGATAATCTCTTACAATAGTTGTTTTACTCTCCCTAGGTACCCAACTGTTCTTATAGTGTCCCAAGTGTTCACATGTTATTTCTTCAGGTCATTCAATCTTTAAAACCCAGGCAAAACACCAGCTCCCCTCCCATGTGTCCAGAGGAGGGAGAAACTTGTGACTGTCTCTGATGCTAGATATTGAACTCTTTGGAGACAAATATCCACAGGATCTTGGAGGATGTTTCTTTTTTTTTTTTTAATTGTTGGGGATTCATTGAGGGTACAAGAAACCAGGTTATGCTGATTGCATTTGTGGAGCATGTTTCTTAATCATAGTTGGACTGATGGAAACATTAAAAATTGTATTAGTCCATTAACTTCATCTATGACATTGAAAAAAATTGCCTTGACTTAATTTTTTTTTCATACTGAAGTCGTAGACTCTACCACCATTTTCCACATCATAGATACCACTTTAACCACAGTTAATTTTTTTTTTAAGACACAGTCTCAGTTTGTCGCTCTTGGTAGGGTGCCATGGCATTTTCATAGCTCACAGCAACCTCCAACTCTTGGGCTCAAGCTATCCTCTTGTCTCAGCCTCTTGAGTAGCTGGGACTACAGGTACCTGCCACAACACATGGCTGTTTTTAGAGATGGGTCTCTTTCTTGCTCAGACTGGTCTCAAACTCCTAAGCTCAAGTGATCCACTGGTCTTGACTTCCCAGAGTGCTCGGATTACAGGTGTGAACCATCATGCCTAGCCAACCAGTTAATTTTAGCTTTTGTCAGAAAAGAGGAGAAGCATCCTGTGTTGTTTGAAATTCTGAATTTTTTTCTTTTTTCAGGAGAATGAAGTTTCTAGATTGGAAGACATAATGCAGCATTTAAAATCAAAGAAACGGGAAGAGCGGTGGAGAAGAGCATCCAAGCAGCAGTCTGAGAAAGAAATGGAAGAACTGCAACATAATATTGATGGTCTTTTGCAAAAAAAGAAAGACTTGGAGCATGAAGTAGAAGAATTACATCGAGCTATCCAGAAACGTCAACAGCAAAAGTAATTATTAGTAGCCATTGTATTTTTATAATTCAGATGAATATTATATTCATTAAGATAACCTAAATCTGGGGCGGCGCTTGTGGCTCAAAGGAGTAGGGTGCCAGCCCCATATACCGGAGATGGTGGGTTCAAACCCATCCCCGGCCAAAACAAAAAAAAAAGATAACCTAAATCAACCCTATCTAATGGAACTTTCCACGATCTTGAAAATTTTCTAGATCTATAGGGTCCAAAACAGTAGCCACTAGCCATATGTGACTATGGAGCACTTGAAATGTGGCTAGTAGAACTGAAGAACAGTTTTATTAATTTAATTTTAATTACTGTAATAGCCACATGGTAAGTACCATTGCAGGTCTAAGTTCTCTTGGCCAGTAATCCACATCAACTCTTCAGTAGTTCCTCTTGGGGAATGGCAAAACCATTCTTCCTGCCTAGTAATTCTAGCTAAAAACATGACAAGTTTTCTCACTTCCTCCCTTTCCCTCATGCCCCCAGGCATCCAGTTAGTCTCCAAGTCCTGCTGAATCTATATCTGAAGAACTCTTTAGTCCCTTTCTGTCACCTCCACTGCTCTGGCTTTTAACCATTTCATCCTAGCCACTGTAATGGCTTCCATACTGGTCTCTCTCTCCACTCTGTCCTTGACACAGTGTAAATCTGACAATGCCACTCCCCCAGGCAATTCTCAGTCCTATTGGAATATACACCACCCTCCACAATCTGAACCCTGCCTGTCTTTTTTGTTTGTTTATTTTTTTGTTTTTTTGAGACAGAGCCTCAAGCTGTCGCCCTGGGTAGAGTGCTGTGGCATCACAGCTAACAACAACCTCCAACTCCTGGGCTTCAGTGATTCTCTTGCCTCAGCCTCCCAAGTAGCTGGGACCAACCACAGGCACCCACCACAATGCCCGGCTATTTTTTGGACATTTTACGTATTATGCATTTATTGCCATTAGTATTCCATGTTTAATGAAAATATAAGCCTTGAGCATAATCCAGTGTAGCTGGAGACGCAGTGTAGCTGCCTCTTTTGTCTTTGCTCATATAAAATTAGAAAATCATGGGCGGCGCCTGTGGCTCATTGAGTAGGGCGCCAGCCCCATATACTGAAGGTGGCGGGTTCAAACGTGACCTCGGCCAAACTGCAAAACAGAAAAATAGCCGGGCATTGTGGCGGCGCCTGTAGTCCCAGCTACTTGGGAGGCTAAGGCAACAGAATCGCCTAAGCCCAGGAGTTGGAGGTTGGTGTGAGCTGTGTGATGCCACAGCACTCTACTGAGGGCGATAAAGTGAGACTCTTGTGTGTACAAAAAAAAAAATTATAAAATCATTGTGTATCTTCTTAGCAGCTAGGCTACAAGTGTCTATGTTGTCTACATTTAAATTTTTTTTTTTTTTTTGGGACAGAGTCTCACTTTGTCATCCTCGGTAGAGTGATGTGACATCACAGATGCTAGCAACCTCAAACTCTTGGACTTAAACAGTTCTCTTGCTTCGGCCTCCCTAGTAGCTGGGACTACAGGTGCCCACCACAACACCCAGCTATTTTTTTTAGAAACGAGGTCTCACGCTGGCTCAGGCAGGCCTCCGACTCCTGAGGCCTGCCTCAGCTTCCCAGAGTGGTAGGATTACAGGCGTGAGCCACCACACCTGGCCAAAATCTTTTAATATGTGTATATTTTTTCTAGGGACTTCATTGATGGAAATAATGACAATCTTGTGACTGAACTAGAAATAGAAAAATCACTCAAACACCATGGTGATATTGTTGATGAAATTGAGTGCATTGAGAAGACCCTTCTGAAACGTCGCTCAGAACTTAGGGAAGCTGACCGACTGCTGGCAGAGGCTGAGAGTGAACTTGCATGCACAAAAGAGAAGGTATGTGCTCGTGTGGTTTGGGGTGGGTGAGACAGTTTACTGTCTGCGTGAAGGATTAGAAAGAGAACAAATATGGCTTAGTGCCCAAAGCTCTGTAGTTAGGGCGCTGGCCACATATATTGAGGTAGGTGGGTTCAAACCTGGCCTGGGCCTGCTAAACAACAACAACTGCAGCAACCAAAAAAACAACAGTCGGGTGTTATGGCAGGCGCCTGTAGTCCCAGTTACTTGGGAGGCTGAAGCAAGAGAATCGCTTAAGCCAGGGGTTCTCAATCTGTGGGTCGCAACCCCTTTTTAACAATGAAAATACATTGCAGCATTAGGAAAGTTGAAAACCACTGGCTTAAGCCCAAGAGTTAGAGGTTGATGTGAGCTGTGACGCCACAGCACTCTACCGAGGGTGACATAGACTCTCAAAAGAAAAAAGAACAAATGAGAAGAGCACAGTTGTCTTAACAGCTGGACTCTGCTAGTGAGGGGACTCTTCAGTGACTTATGAGAATTCAAGCAAGTCACTTAAGTCCGTGACTTTTGCTTTCCTCATCTTTAAATTCAGGCTAAGCATATGTAGGCTATTCAGTGTGAATTAAATGAAATAACTTATTTAAAACTCCTAAAGTTTTAGTTCACAGCTGCCCCACTTTCTTATCCTGTGTGTATCTTTTTTTTTTATTTTTTGGTTTCTGATATCTATGTTTTTTAAATAGGTCAATCTTTTTATATTCTTAATAAGCTACAGTGGACCTCACAAGTCTTTATTCTCTCATTTGATAATGATAAATAAATTTTTTTGTATCGGCTCAGCACCCGTAGCACAGTGGTTGCAGTGTCAGCCACATACACTAAGGCTGGCGGGTTTGAACCTGGCCTGGGCCGCTAAACAATGATAATGGCAACAACAACAAAAAATAGCCGGGCATTGTGGCAGGCGCCTATAGTCCCAGCTACATGGGAGGCTGAGGCAACAGACTCGCTTAAGCCCAGGAGTTTGAGGTTGCTGTGAGCTGTGACGCCACGGCACTCTACCCAGGGCGGCATAGTGAGACTTGTCTCAAAAAAAAAATTTTTTTTTTTGTACACAACCCAGAGGGAAGTTGAGGAAAAGAAGCTTTGGGGGAGCCCCTCCCTGCTATGGACACGTCAGCTGTTTTATAAATAACACTTCATTTAACCTTCCTAGCAACCTGGTAAGATGGTGTTAGCTCAGAAGCTCCAACTAAATCAGTTACACAACTGAAGTTCTGCCTCACCAAGAGCTTTTTATAAATAGATGAAAATTCTGTGATGAAGAAATTGCCTTATCCACATGGAACACCTCAAGAACTGTTATTTTTATATTATTTCAATGTGAATTTGTTTAAATTAATAGAACTGAAATGATTAATGAAATTCAAATGAGCAGTTCTTTCTGTTGTAGCATGTTAGATTACTGTGAGAGAAAATAGGTGTGAGCAGAACTAGAGAAAAAATTATCATTGGTATATAAAAGAAAATTAAACACTCCTAGTAGGGAGAGGTAATAAGTGAACCAAGTCTGATGAGCTGTTTTCCCTTCATCCTTCCAAAATGACTCAAGGAAGCAGCTTGCTACGAAAGAATAGGAGAAAGGAAGTAGCTGCCTTTTGTAAGGAATGTGCTAGACATGTTAATACCTGATATAAAAGGAGACAAAACTACTCAGAAACAAGGCCTTCTGGAGACTGTAATGAGTTTTGTCTAATGCTTGGCTGATAAAAGTGACAGAAACCAACTATCTGAAATAGAAGTAAGGTGAAATAGCTAGGTCTTTAAGAGCTTTCCAACCCTTTTGCTTTCACATGGGGTATTTAATATTTGTATTCACATGGGATATTTAACATACACACTCCTGACTTTAGTACAGAGCACAGGCAGAACTTGTTTTTTTGGCTGAAAGTGAGTCACTGCTCAAACAAGTGCAAACCATACTCTATTTTTGGAACTTTTGATGACATTGTTTTAAGCCTTTTATGTTAGACAGAAAAAGAAACCAAGCTGATAAAAAGAAAATGTTTTTTTACCAAATCTTATATGGGAAGATTTATGTTTCTTAGCCATAATTAAATCATCATCAGATTAATAAATTTTTTATAATATCTAGAGCATAGCAAGAATCTCTTAAGTATCTTGGTGAAATCACTTCCTTGCCACTTAATCAAATACATGATTTTATACTTAAAAAATAACGTTAGGAATTAATTTGAAATAAAAAGATCATCTACAGTCCCACTACTTTCAACAGACTATGCTGATTTTTGCTTAGCCTTTCTGTGTTGACACAGAGTTTTATATAGTTGCTCTCCCGGTTCTTATACCATTTTAAATTTATTTTTTCAACATAACGTCATTAACTTTATTCCATGGTGTTACATTGCCTTCTTACCATTTTATTTTTATTTTTGAGACAGGGTCCTGCTTTGTCACCCAAGCTGGAGTGCAGTGGCATCATTGTAGCTCACTTCAATCTCAGACTCCTGCCTTAGCCTTCAATGTAGCTGGGACTACAGGTGTCATCATGGCTATCATTTTTAGTTTTTCTATAGATAAGGCCTTGCTATTGACCAGACTGGTCACAAATTCTTGGGTTCAGACTATCCTCCTGCTTTGGCCTCCCAAAATGCAAGGATTACAGATATGAGCCACTGCATTCAGCCTCTTCTCACCATTTTAAACACTACAAAATATTCACTGTGTTAATGCATTATTATTTATTATTTGTCAAGTTTTATACTATCTCAATATACAATGAGCATTTTCATGTTGTACTTCTTTGCTTCTGAATTATTTTCGATAATTAGAAAGTCAAAGTTAATGAACATTTTTACGCCTTTCTGTATTGTCTGGTTGTTTTCCAAAGGAGTTGTATCAGTTTATACAGCCAGTTGCTGCAAGTGAGTGTTGTAACTGAATTGCTATTAATGACAGTTTCTTTTCTAGACAAAAAATGCTGTCGAAAAGTTCGCTGATGCCAAGAGAGGTTTACTGCAAACTGAGTCAGATGCTGAGGAGTTAGAAAAGAAAGCTCGGGAAACAGCTATTAACCTTGTAAAAGCTGATCAGCAGCTAAGGTAGGTGAAATCCCTAAGCCATTGATGTATACAATGAGATGAATGAAAAGTTTTCATCTGAAAGGACAATTATTGGTTTATGATAAAATACATGTTCATCTAAGGGCCTTGGGGAAAATACAGGAATGTGTTTTAGATTGCTCCAGGCTGATGCAAAGGATTTGGAACAACACAGAATCAAGCAAGAAGAAATCTTGAAAGAAATAAACAAAGTTGTGGAAGCAAAAGACTCAGACTTCCAGTGTTTAAACAAAAAGAAGAAAAAACTGATGGAAGAGTAAGTAAGGTTTTGGTAAGGGCTGCAAGGGGCTTGTGCTGTAAGACAGATCTGGGGGTCAGTCTCCATTAGGATCTGCTCTAGTGCTGCTGGTGCTTTGTAGGCTTCAGAAATTGCAAAAGGACATCAAGACGGCAGAACGGAGTGAAGATCACCACCTGCAGGTCCTTAAAGAATCTGAGACCCTCCTTCAGGCCAAGAGAGCTGAGCTGGAAAAGCTGAAAAGCCAGGTATGGCAACAGATGCCTGAAGAAAACAATTCAAACTGCATTACACTTGCATATGTTCTATTACTATGAAAGTGATACAGAAAAGATTGGGAAATAGAAAATAAACTATAAAGAATAAATTAAGCTGCATATCATAGTGGTTAAGTGTTTAACTTTGAATCCCAGCTCAATATATTGTTAAGTAAAAGAAGTGAGTCTCAAAACATGGTATATTCTATGAGATCATTTTTTGTTGTTGTTGTTAAAATGTGTTTATGAACACTTGCATTTTTAGTCAATACAGGCTCGGCGCCTGTGGCTGAACGGGCTAAGGCACCAGCCACGTACACCTGAGCTGGCGGGTTCGAATCCAGCCCAGGCCTGCCAAACAACAATGATGGCTGCAACCAAAAAATGGCCGGGCATTGTGGCGGGCGCCTGTAGTCCCAGCTACTTGGGAGGCAGAGGCAGGAGCCTTGCTTGAGCCCAGGCATTGGAGGTTGCTGTAAGCTGTGATGCCACAGCACTCTATCCAGGGTGACAGCTTGAGGCTCTGTCTCAAAAAAAAAAAAAAAATTAAAAAAAAAGTCAATACACAGTACAAAAGTTGTCATCTGATAAGAGGAGATTCTGAGTACATTCTAATTTTGTCTTTTTGCATGTCTGCATTACCTGCTTTTTCTTTGGTACACAAATATGTATTGTCCTTAAAATTGTAAGTAATTTTAAATTTAAAAAATTAAAAATTAGTAAAGGGCGGTGCCTGTGGCTTAAAGGAGTAGGACGCTGGCCCCATATACCGGAGGTGGTGGGTTCAGACCCAGCTCCAGCCAAAAACTGCCAAAAAAAAAAAAAACCAAACAAACAAAAAAATTAGTAAAAATTTAAAATCTCTGCCTAACTTATATCATCTAGGTTGTCAAAATGGAATAAGGCACAGATAGGAAAGTTCTGTGAAAACCGTAACCTTGAGTATAATCATTATTATCCTATTTTTCTTACTGTGATTTGAGTGATTTTAAGCATGTGAGCTCAAGGTCTTTATTAGGCATTTCATGCCTTCTCCCCCAGCTTGGCCTTCCTGATTTTGGGAGCTCCAATATTATTAGCTCCTGATTTTCCCCCGCAACCTTTAGCTGGACTAAATCATCTCCAAGTTAGCACTAAAGGCTGTGTGGCCTCTGTCAAACTTTACACTCTTGTTTTTTCTTTAATACAGGTGACAAGTCAGCAGCAGGAGATAACTATCTTGGACAGGCAATTAGGGCATAAAAAGGAGGAGCTGCATCTACTCCATGGAAGCATGGTCCAGGCAAAAGCTGACCTCCAGGAAGCTCTGAGACTGGGAGAAACTGAAGTAACTGAGAAGTGTAGTCACATCAGGGTATGCTAAGTAACTGAGAAGTGTAGTCACATCAGGGTATGCTTTTCAGTAGGTTTTTTTAGAGTCCTAGCACAATGCTATAGATTTTCTTTGAGGCATTTTCATGGCTCTGGGAAATGAAGGTATAAATTCCTGAAGCCTTGCCTCTATAACATTAGTTTGGTATTATATTATATATCCATGCTGTGTCTGTCAAGTGTTATTTCCCTGCCATGATGTTTTCTGGATATGTCAGGGTTCTCCTGCCTCTTTGCCTTTCTCATACCACTTTGTCTCCAGGAATTCCCTTTTCCCCTATCACTAGCCAGATCCCACCCATTTCTCATGGCCCAGCTTCATGTCACTTCCTCTAAGTTGTCCCTGACTTTTTCCTGTACCCTAGAAGAAGCAGTTTCTCTTTCTTCTGAGTTTAGTAACACCCCGTGTACACATTTTCTGGGGCATCTTACCCTGTCATGATTGTGTTTACATTCCCTGCCTTACCTCTCCATGAGGTTCTAAGCCACTCAATAGCAGGAACCATGTCTCAATCAGCCTTTTCTGTCTGCAACTCACTGCTTTGCACATAGTAATGCTGCATATACCTTTACATGAAGATAATATGTTACTTTCTTACATCTATTATATAGAGATTTTAGTGCAGAATATAGTACAGCTCTTGACACAAAAGGCAAAACTGAGTTTGTTTCCAAATTAGAATTTCTATGAAATGACATAATAACAGAACTAATTTCAAAGTAATTTCCATTTATAATCACAGGAAGAGATGACTTTTTTTTTTTAAACACAGGAAGTAAAATCTCTTCTGGAAGAACTGAGTATTCAGAAAGGAGAACTGAATGTCCAGATTAGTGAAAAAAAAACTCAACTTGCACTTATAAAGCAGGAAATTGAAAAAGAGGAAGAAAATCTTCAGGTAGTTTTAGGGCAGATGTCTAAACATAAAACTGGTAAGTTTAAAGGAAAACAGTCATATAAAGTTTGAAGTTGGAAATGTCTGTATTCCAGGTCACAGAAAAAATATAAATGGCCAAATAAACTTCTTCTAAAGTTTAACCTTACTACTGATAAGCAAAGAAAAGCGGGTTATAAAAGGAATATGTTATTTTCAGTCATTTGAATTTATAAAGTTCATTTAAAAGCAAAATAATTGTATTTATTGCTGATTAGAGTATGCTAAAAGAAGAGCACTTACACGTTGTCAGTTGAAGGATTCTCACTGTTTCAGAATTCCTAAAATACACATCTGTTGAACCAGTGAGCCCATTTTTACCCCTCCAGAGAAGGCACGCATTTATATACATCACAGTAATATTTATAGTGACAAAATTTGGAGACAGACGACCAGTTTATCTCCAAATTATTTTTAACATTTAATGCCACGCAGGTATGTTCAGAGAAGATGGAGTATAGTCCCAATTTTTTAATTTGATTTATTTATTTGTGTGTGTGTGTGTGTGTCGCAGGCCCAGACCAGGTTCAAACCCACCAGCCCTAGAGCATGTGGCCAGCGCCCTAACCACTGAGCTAAAGGCACCCCACCCATTCATTTTAAAATGGTGTGTGTGTGTGCATACACACAAGCTCCTGAAAAGAAATACATAAAAATGTTATTATAATAGTGATCATCTTGGGATGGTAGGATGATAATGGGTTTTCACTTTTTCCTTTTATACCTTCTTTTTTGTATTTTCCAAATTTTCTGCAGTGAGCAAATATTTCTATTAAAAAAAAGTTAATAGTGCTTGCTTCGGCAGCACATATACTAAAAAAAAGTTAATATTTAAATATTTGTATTTCAAAGAGCAAAAAAATGGGATTTTTAAGTTTTTTTTTGAAACAGTGTCACTTTGTCACCCTCGGTAGAATACCGGGGCATCATAGCTCACAGCAACTTCCAACTCTTGAGCACAAGGGATTCTTTTGCCTCAGCCTCCCAAGTAGCTTGGACTATAGGCACCTGCCACAACACCTGGGGTTTCTTGCTCTTGCTCAGGCTAGTCTCTAACCCGTGAGCTCAGGCAATATACCCACCTCCCAGAGCGCTAGGATTACAGGCATGAGCCACCACACCTGGCCTAATTTTTAAGTTTTTATTTCAGAATATTACAAGGGTACAAACATTTGAGTTATATAAATTGCTTTTGTAATGGTTGAGTCCAAGTTGTAAGTGTACTATCACCTAGACAGTATGTGTTGTACCTGGTTAGGTGTGCAAAAAAAATTATTATATAAATCTCAAGTCTTTATTTTAAAGTTTTTCCTATTTATTTTGATCAATTTTATTTATTTATTTATTTTTGTTTATTTATTTTTTTACTCTGTTGCCCTTGGTAGAGTGCTGTAACATCAGAGCTCACAGCAACCTCCAGCTCTTGGGCTTAGGCGATTCTCTTGCCTCAGCCTCCTGAGTAGCTGGGACTACAGGCACCTGCCACAATGCCCAGCTATTCTTTTGTTGCAGTTTGGTGGTCAATTTTATTTATATAAAATTCGTCTGGACTTCGTGATGTGAATGAAGTAAAAAATTAATTAATCAAATTCTCTTAGTTCATCCTTTTTTGTGGAGGCAAATACTTTTAGAACCAAATCTTCATTAAATTTTTTTTAACAAATCAAATAATGTTTAATAATACTTTCAGAAAAGTTTTTCCATCAAAAATATAATTAGTACTATTAATGCAACTTAGCAAATTTTTTTTCATTATCCATATCATTCAATAGCATTATTTTTTGTTTCATTTTGTAAATGTTTTCGAGTTTATTTAACATCATGGGCCATGATTTGTTTCTGTCTGTTAGAACTAAAGAATATTCTGGACATGTTGCAACTTGAAAACAATGAGCTACAAGGTTTGAAGCTACAGCATGACCAAAAAATGTCTGAGTTAGAGAAGATTCAGGTTGAAGTGCTAGAGGTAATAAACAAAACCACTGTACTCTTAGCAAACAGCATTCTTTCAAATTTAAGATATTTGAGTCTCTTTTATCTGATTTAGGAGAAACTGGAGTTAGAGAATTTGCAGCAGATAGCCCAGCGACAGAAAGGGGAAATAGAATGGCAGAAGCAGCGCCTTGAGAGAGAGAAAGGAGAAATAGAGCGAATGACTTCTGAGTCACGAGCATTACAGTCTTGTGTTGAGCGTTTGAACAAAGAAAAAGAAGATCTCCAGGAGAAATGTGACATTTGGGAAAAGAAGGTGGCACAAACCAAAAGGTAAGAGCAAGAACAAGTAAGCTTGTTGGATCATTTCTTGAAGTCCAAAGCGTTAGAACACACTATAAATCATGGGAAGATAGAGATAAGGAAAAAAATACACCATAAAGTTTGTATCATAATACAGTTCACCAATAGCATTTTTAGTGAATTTCTTTCTAGCTTTTTTTTTTTCTCTAAAGGCATTTTTTTACAAAAATCTGTTTGTGGGGAGTTTTGTGGTGTTTGTTTCATTTTGGTTTTTTTGAGATAGGGTCCCGCTCTTGGCCCAGACTGTATGTAGTGCAGAGGTAAGATCATAGCTCACAGGAACCTCCGACTCCTACTTCAGGCGCATGGGTAGCTAAGACTGTAGTCACTCTTTTGGTTTCTTAAGTAAAATAATACATGCTGGAAATAAATGGAGATGTATGACTCCTTCATGGATAGGAAGATAATAATGTTAAAATTTAGCTCTCAAAAAAAAATTTAGCTGTCCTCAAATTGACCTATAGATTCAAAATAATTACCCAATCAAAATCTAAAAAAAAGGGGCTTTTTTTTTTTGGTGGAAATTGACCAGCTTGTTCTAAAATTCATATAGAAACACAAATAACCTAGAATAGAATTTTTGTAATTTTTTAGGTATAGAAAAGTAGAACAAAACTGTAGGACTAAACTTCTTGACTGCAAGACTTTATATAAAACTATAGTAATCAAAATGCTGTGGTATTGATATAATAATGGTAGACATATGGATCAGTGGAATAGAATAAAAAGTCCAGAAATAAACTATATTTCTTTTCTTTTTATTTTTTTGAGGCAGAGTCTCATTCAGTCACCCTGGGTAGGGTGCCGTGGCATCATCATAGCTCACAGCAACCTAAAACTCTTGGGCTTAAGCAATACTCTTGTCTAAGCCTCCCGAGTAGTCTCCACCTTGTCTCCACCTCTCAAGGAGCCTGCCACCATGCCTGACTAGTTTTTCTATTTTTAGCAGAGATAGGGTCTCACTCTGGCTCAGGCTGGTCTTGAACTCCTGAGCACAGGTAATCCACCTGCCTCCACCTCCCAGAGTCCTAGGATTACAGGCTCAAGCCACCCCGCCCAGGCCAGACATAAACTATACATGTACTTTGACAAAGGTACAAAGGCTTTTTCCCCACAGAGAAAAGATGGCCTTTTCAAAAATGTTGCTGAAACAGTTGGATATCCAGAACCAAAAATATGAACCTTAATCCATACCTCACACTGTATATAAAAATTAACTTAAAATGAGGCTTGGCGCCTGTGGCTCAAGCAGCTAAGGCATCAGCCACATACACCTTGAGCTGACGGGTTTGAATCCAGCCTGGCCCGCCAAACAACAATAACGGGTGCAACCAAAAAACTAGCTGGGCATTTTGGCAGGTGCCTTTGTCCCAGCTACTTGGGAGGTGGAGATAGGAGAATCGCATGAGCCCAGGATTTGGAGGTTGCTGTGAGCTGTGATGTCACAGCACTCTACCCAGGGCAACAGCTTGAGGCATTGTCTCAAAAAAAAAAAAAATTAACTTAAAATGAACCATAAACATAAATGTAAAACCCAAATATAAAACTGTTAGAAGAATACGGTAAAAAATCTTTGTGACGTTGTGTTAGGCAAAAATTTCTTAAATATGATACCAATAACATGATCAATAAAAGAATAAATTGATAAAATTAGACTTCATCAAAATTTAAAATGTCTGACCGCTATGATGGCTCACACCTATAATCCCAGCACTCTGGGAGGCTGAGGCAGGAGGATCCCTTGAGCTCAAAAGTTCAATACCAGCCTGAGCCCACAGCAAGATCAAATTTCTTTCTTTTTTTTTTTTTTTTGAGACAGAGCCTTAAGCAGTCGCCCTGGGTAGAGTGTCGTGGCATCACAGCTCACAGCAACCTCCAATTCCTGGGCTCATGCGAGTCTCCTGCCTCTGCCTCCCAAGTAGCTGGGACTACAGGCGCCCGCCACAATGCCCGGCCATTTTTTGGTTGCAGCCACCATTGTTGTTTGGTGGGCCCGGGCTGGATTTGAACCCGCCAGCTCAGGTGTACGTGGCTGGGGCCTTAGCCCATTGAGCCACAGGCGCCAAGCCAGCAAGATCATATTTCTACTAAAAATAGAAAAACTAGCCTGGTGTGGCAGGTGCCTGTAGTCCCAGCTACTTGGAAGGCTGAAGCAGGAGGTTCATGTGAACCCAGAAGTTTAAGGTTGCTGTGAGCTAGGCTGAGGCCATGACACTCTAGCCTGGGTAACCGTGAGACTCTATCCAAAAAAAACCAAATTAAAATATCTGTTCTTCAAAAGACACTGTAAAGGTAATAAAAAAACATGTCTCTGGCTAGAAGAAAATCTTTGCAACCACATATCTGATAGAAGACTTGTATCTAGAATATGTAAAAAGCTCTCAAAACTCAATAATAAAACCCAGTTTTTTAAATGTGTAAAAAATTTGTAATGTGTAAAATGTCTGATTTGAACAGAAGATAGAAGGATGGAAAATAAGCACATGAAAAGATGCTCAGGGAAATGCAAATTAAAACCATAATGAGATATCACTACACACCTTTTAGAATAACCAGGCCAAATGTTAAATGAGAACCTTTCATACGTGATTGTTGAGAATATAAAATAGTGTAACTTTCATTGAGTTTCAATGTCCCTTCCCCTACAAAAGAAGAAAGAAAGATTACTTTGCAAAACAGTTTAGCAGTTACTTAAAAATCAAACATAAACCTACCAAAAGATCCAGCCATTCAACTCCTACATATTTACTCAAGAGAAATGAATATTTTCTGCACAGAGAATATATTAATGGTCATTGCAGCTTTATTTGTAATAGTCAAAAACTAGAAATGACATGGATGGAACTGGAACATATTCTTAGCAAAGTATCTCAAGAATGGAAGAAAAAGTTTCCAATATACTAAGCCCTACTATGAAACTAATTTATAGCTTTCATATGAAAGCTATAACCCAATTATAGTACAAATGTAGAATACAAATGTCTTAACACAATAACTAAGAAAATGCCATGAAGGCTATGTTAACCAGTTTGATGAAAATATTTCAAATTTTATATAAAACCAGCACATTGTATCCCATGATTGCATTAATGTGCATAGCTATGTTTTAATAAAATTAAAAAAAAAACTAGAAATGACCCAAATATCCATCAATTGGTTTGTAGATAAATTGTAGTATATCCATACTACAGACTACCACTCAACAATATAAAGGGAATGTAGTAATGAAACATAAAACAACATGGACGGATCTCAAAGTAATTGTGCTAGTGGGAGAATCCAGACAAAAACAAGTCCATGCTGCATGGCTCCCTTTGTGTACTAGAACACATGCCCATGCGTGTCTCTTAAATGACAGGTCTCCCTGTATACACAATGGTTTCCTGCTGTTCAGCTTTTTACAAGTTAGCCATCCATTTTTCTCTCTCAGACTTTCAGCATTCTGAATGTTTTCCATGCTTTTATCCATGATTTTTATAAAACTTTAGTGAGTCATTTTAAGACAAAGATCTTCTAAAAAGCTGATAAGATTTTCTTTCCAAATGAATTGTCTTAAATTTTGTGAAGGTTTATAATCATTGAGACTTTCCATAACTGTACATTGTGAAAGGGTAACACTATTCCTCAGTCATCTATCTCTGTGTGCACTTGAATATTTTATATTTGATAGTCTTATTCTCTGTGTGGTAGGGTTTTAGCAGCAACAGAAGAAAACAGCAAAATGGAAAAATCAAACTTAGAAAAGATGGAATTGAATGTCAGAGAACTGAAGAAGGAACTAGACCAACTATACAAAGACAAGCTCACACTGCATAACGACATAGTAGCAGTGCAGCAGCAGCTACAAGGTATGAGGCAGCAAACAGGGAAAGTGATTTTCTTCCCCTTTGTTAGTCTTTGACTGTTTGATTTTTCTTATTCAGAAGTAATTCATGCTAGTAGACATGGGGCTTCTTTCTAAAACTAGATTGTGGTAATGGTTGCATAACTTTGAATATACTTTATAGTATATATTTATATTTTTTAGCCTTTGAATTATATACTTTAAATAAGATGTACATATGTGACTTTTATCAGCTTAATAAAACTGTTCTTGGCTCAGCGGCTGTGGCTCAGTGGGCTAAGGCACCAGCCACGTACACCTGAGCTGGCGGGTTCGAATCCAGCCTGGGCCCGCCAAACAACAATGACAGCTACAACCAAAAAATGGCTGGGCGTTGTGGCGGGCGCCTGCAGTCAGCTTTTTTTTTTTTGGGACAGAACCTCAAGCTGTCACCCTGGATAGAGTGCTGTGACATCATAGCTCACAGCAACCTCCAGTTCCTGGGCTCAAGCGAGTCTCCTGCCTCTGCCTCCCAAGTAGCTGGGACTACAGGCACCCAACACAACGCCCGGCCATTTTTTGGTTGTAGCCGTCATTGTTGTTTGGTGGGCCCGGGCTTGGATTCGAACCCGGTAGCTCAGGTGTACGTGGCTGGCGCCTTAGCCTGTTGAGCCACAGGTGCTGAGCCAATAAAGCTGTTTTTTTAACAAACAAACAAAAAAAACCCTAATTCATGTTCCTTAGAGAATAGTTTTTAAATGTAGCAAAAAGATGAAATAAAAATTGCTATGAGCTGGGCACAGTGGCTCACGCCTGTAATCCTAGCACTCTGGGAGGCTGAGGCAGGTGGGTTGCCTGAGCTCACAGCCTGAGTAAGAGCGAGAACCCGTCTCTTAAAAAAAAAAAAATAGCCGGGCCTTGTGGGGGTCACCCGTAATCCCAGCTACTCATGAGGCTGAGGCAAGAGAATTGCTTGAGACCAAGAGTCTGAGGTTGCTGTAAGCTATGACTCCCCAGCACTCTTCTGGGATGACAAAGTGAAACTCTGTTTAAAAAAAAAAAAAAAAAAATTGCTATTGACCTCAACTCCTCAGAGACAATTCCCATTAACAGTTTGGTGAATACCCTTCCTGATTTTTCCTAGGAGTGTGTGTGTGTAGTTTGAAAAACAAAAACAAAGAAGTAGGCAGTGCCCGTAGCTCAGTGGGTAGGGCACAGGCCACATACACCGAGGCTGACGAGTTTGAACCCAGCCTGGGCCTGCTAAAATAATGACAGTGGCAACAAAAAAAATAGCGTTGTGGCAGGCGCCTGTAGTCCCAGCTATTGGGAGGCTGAGGCAAGAGAATCTTTTAAGCCCAAGAGTTTGAGGTTGCTGTGAGCTGTGATGCCACAGCACTGTACCCAGGGCAACAGCTTGAGACTCAAAAAAGATATTTAAATGACTAAATATGGATAAATATTTATGGTAATTTATTTAGGAAAACTGCTGAGCAATTCTAGCTAACAATATACTTGTTGAGCATTTACTGTGTCCTAAGCATGAGGCATTTTCTCACTTAATCCTCATAACATTTTTATGAGATAGAAACTATTATTTAACCCACTACAGATAAGGAAACTGAAGCTTAGTTTTCTTGTGACTGCTTAAGTAAGAAGTACATGCTCAAGGTTACCCAGCTAGTAATTGACAAAACTAGTATAGATATAAAATTTATTCCCAAATTGTCTTCTTGGAAGGTTGTACTAAATTTACCTTTCTACTAGCAATCTACATTGCTGGTACCTGTTATTAAACCATACACCCTGTAAATATTTTTATGGTGAGGTTTTGAACATGAAAATCTTTAAAAACCTGAGCTTCATGTCCAAATCTGGGTAACTCTGTGTTTTGGCCTGTAACTGTGGCATGGCATTGTCATACATGTAACAGAAATTAGCTTCAGTTAACTTCTACTCTACTTTTTTGGGAGGCTGGTGGAATCTGTAAAATATACATATAGGGCTAGGGGAGGTGGCTCACACCAATGATCTAGCACTCTCAAAGGCCAAGGCAAGATGATCACTTGAGCTCAAGAGTTTAAGACCAGCCTGAGCAAGAATGAGACCCTGTCTCTACTAAAAATAGAAAATTATCCAGGCGTTGTGTGGGTGCCTGTAGTCCCTGCTTCTGGAGGGGCTGAGGCAGGAGGATTACTTGAGCCCAGGAATTTGAAGTTACTCTGAGTTAGGCTGATGCCACAGCACTCTAGCCTTAGGCAAGAAAGTAAGACTGTCTGGGGGCGGGGGGTGGGGGGGAATATTTATATATGTATATGTATATATATACACACACACATATATATATTTCTTTATGAAAATATTTCTGTAGAAAAACGAGACGCAGTAAACTCACTACAGGATGAACTAGCTAATGTGCAAGACCGTTTGAATCTAGCAAAACAGGTAAGGTCAACAAATGTAATCTTTTAATACTATCCTGAAGGCATGCAGACAATTGGTTTAAATAAAAAAATCAAGTAACCTAGGGCTGTGCCTGTGGCTCAAAGGAGTGGGGCGCTAGCCCCATATGCCGGAGGTGTGAGTTCAAACCCAGACCGGGCCAAAAACTGCAAAAAAAAAAAAATCAAGTAACCTCATTCATTTTCATGACAGCAGGTCCCATAGGGCCATTTGCAAAACACTATCATCGCATAAATAAAAATTTTAGTGCAGAGCAGTGGTTTTCTAATTTATTTTAGCCATAGAACTCCTGATTCAAACAAGGTGTTACTCAAAGATAGTAAGTATCAATTAAGTACTCAAGTAAGTAAGTAAGTACTCAATTCTGATATGAAGGCAGTAGACCATCTAATACAAGGTGGAGGGGTAGACAGTAAGTAATGCAAATCAAAACCACCCTGAGATATCACCTAACCCCAGTGAGAATCGCCCACATCACAAAGTCTTAAAAGTGCAGATGCAGGCGTGGATGTGGAGAGAAGGTAACATTTATACTGCTGGTGGGACTGCAAACTAATTTAATCTTTTTAGAAGGAGAATCCGAAGGATGATTTCAAATTTATGTAAAATCTTCAAAGAACTCAAACCTTCTATTTGATCCTAAAATCCCATTACTAGCTATCTACCCAGAAGAAAAAAGAACATTTTATCATAAGGACATTTGCACTAGATTGTTTATCACAACTCAATTTACAGTCGCCAAAATGTGGAAACAAGCTAAATGCCCACCAACCCAGGAATGGATTAACAAGCTGTGGTATATGAATACCATGGAATACTATTCAGCCATTAAAAAAGATAAGACTTTACATCTTTTGTATTAACCTGGATTGAATAAGAACACATTCTTTGTAGTAAGCATCACAAGCATGGAGAAGCAAGAATCCATTGTACTCAATTCTGATATGAAGGCAGTAGACCATCTAATACAAGGTGGGGGGATAGGGGAATGAGGGCGCAGGGAGAGGAAAGGGGGGGTCACGATATATGGCACACCTTGAGGGTGGGACACAATTATAAGAGGGACTTTACCTAACAGATGCAATCAGTATAATTCTTTGTACCCTCAATGAATCACAAACAGTAAAAAAATGAATAAAGATTACAAATTAGCCCTAAGGAAAAAAGAAAGCTAGTAAGTAGGGTGGTGACTAAACCAGAGCCCAACAGCAGTCCCTCATCAGTCTGTCTGTGGGCTACAGAGGGCAGATGGACCATCTCTAATCCTTGTGACAGTTGAGGCTTCTCAAGGCTGGGCTTAAATTTGATTATTCATTGAGCTGCAGAGTAACTGCCAGATCTGGGCCTCCATCTTGTCCAATGCTGAATAGAGCAGATCTTTCATCTTTGTACTTCTGATGATCTTCCTAAAGGTAATTCCATTGTCCTGTGAGAATAGTGCTATAATTTGAATTTCAAAGAACCTCAAGCAAATTCTGGGACTCAGTTTCTGCTATGTAAATTAGGAATTGGATTAGACGTCCAAATTCTCTTCTACCTTAGGATTCTGTATTTCTAAGACATATAAAACTTAAAATCAAACTAGTCACTCTTTTAAAATTCTTACACACGCTCGGTGCCTGTGGCTCAGCGGGCTAAGGTGCCAGCCACGTACACCTGAGCTAGCGGGTTCGAATCCAGCTCCCAGCCTGGGCCCACCAAACAACAATGGCTGCAACCAAAAAATGGCCCGGCGTTGTGGCAGGTGCCTGCAGTCCCAGCTACTTGGGAGGCAGAGGCAAGAGACTCGCTTGAGCCCAGGAATTGGAGGTTGCTGTGAGCTGTGATGCCACAGCAGTCTATCCAGGGTGACAGCTTGAGGCTCTGTCTCAAAAAAAAAAAATCCTAGATCATTTTAAAACAATACCTGGGTCAAATTCCTCTACTAGGAAATATCTGGAAAGGATTAATTCTGCAGAACCTACGCATTCACAAAATACGTAAGGTTTAGAGCCCTAAACAAAAAACTTAGATCTAACTTTTAGAAAATTTAAATTTGTGACAAATATATGTTAATAGCTGCCTAACATATAAAAATAACTAGGACATCAAGAAAAATTCCAGGTTTTGTTGTTAATCACCATGATCACAGTTATTGTGAAATAGAATAAAGCAAAATTTATGATCAAAAGAAATTTCCATTTCTGCAAAAGTCATCTTTGACATAGCACTTTCAATATATTATTTATGGGAGAAATGGCCTCCTTTTAACTTCATAAGTTGCTGGGATAATGAAATATTAGTATGAATGTAAAAATACTTTGCATAAGTTAAAAATCTTAAAACTATAAAGCCTGCTTATTTATTACACACCAAATAAGATAGCTCAATTATCATAAAGTAAAAATAACAGTAGGTAAAAAATAAGACAATAATTATAAGCTTTAGGGAGGAGAAATATTTTAACAAGATTTTAGTGAGGGTAGAAATAAATAACTTATTTTAAATATAGTCAAATTACAGTTAATAAGAGGAAGCCTCTTCTTATTAATGGTTATATTCTTCTATGTGATATTAGTTCTAAACTACTGAAATATTCTGAATGTCATTTTACAGGCTGCTCTCCACTGAAAATGGGACATTCAAGTTGAGCTACTTCAGAGTCAGAAAGATATACGCTAATTAGAAGAGCAGAAAGAATACTAAAATGCTATTTGGGGTATTGAGACTTCAGTTGAACTACTTTCATTATAAGGATAGACTAGAGAATTTAATTTGCCTGAAAAAGTTAGATTTAACACATCTAACCTCCACATACTCTATAGACTTGAAATGGGAAAGTGGGGGGGGGGTTTAAGGAAAAGCAGTATAACTTCAGAGAATAAAAGTGAACTAAGATGATAAAATGAATAATTTTAGCTGAATTACTGAAAGAAAATTCCCTCAGGGGAATAACTTCCTAAGGAAAGCATTAAAAATTATGTACTTTAAGAAACTGAAAGCTTGGTAAAAGTCTAAGGGTACGTTATCAGGCTGTTTGCCAGGTTGAGGAATTTGACAGTGACAGCTTCATTATATATGTCTAAACAATACAAACCTTATTTAGATTAATCCATTTTCAAAGGCAATGCTATTACTGTATTAAGCAGTAGGAACAAACTCCTTAGGGCAAGACCTTTTACCTCTGAGTCTGAGTTTCTTTATTTATGAAATAAGGCTGACAATAATAATACCAAGCCCCAGGCTTTAGTAACAGAAAGATAGTACACAAACTTAAGAGCTTTCTAAACTTCAAAGTACTATGAAAATCCTAGCTATTTCATTCTTAACTACAATATAGGGTATTAGCAAGACTCTATAATATAAAGCTAAGAAACTGAGTGGGATAGCTACTATTTTAGCATTCTTAGAAAGTCTGCTAATTTCTAAGTTAACTATTTTCTCTAGGCCTTGCTTTAATTAGCATAAAGTACCACTATAAACTGTGTTCTGAAAATTTTACTATATTCAACTTTATAATGCCTTCTAGGCTCTAATTATGTAATGTAAAGGGAAACTTCTTTCTAGGTGTTACACTAAACGTAGAGGAGGAAGGCTTATCGTTTCTGTTTGGGGTTTTTTGGGTATATATGTGTTTGTTTGTTTTAGCGTTTTTACTTTGCTTAATATTATAAGCCAACATAACTTTCCACCCTTATTTTTTTTTAAGTTATTTCACACTAGTTTATTTAGGAGTTCCATTTTCACTCCTCAATAGATTTTACATATCTCTCATACGCTTCTTCACTCATTAATTCATCTAGTTCTGAAGGGTTACTCAGTGTCATCTTGATCAGCCAACCATCTTCATAACAAGATTTGTTGACAAGTCCTGGATTTTCTGCCAGAGCTTAATTAATTTCAGTTACTTCTCCTGATAAAGGAGAAGAGAGTTCACTAGGAGCTTTCACACTTTCCAAAGCACCAAACCCATCTTGTTTAATTTCGTCCCAACTTCAGGTAGACTACAGTAAACAACATCTCCCAAAGCTTCCTGTGCAAAATTGCTGATTCCCACTGTTCCAAACCATTCTCTGCTGTCACCCATTCATGTTTCTCCGTGAATTTACGCACTGCCAGCAGAGCGGGTCCCGTGCGCAGCGCCCGGACGGCGCCTGCTCCCAGCCGCCAGGACCACGGCGGGCAGAGCGGGCGGGCGCGGAGGCCGAGCGCAGGCTGCAGGCCAGAGCCCGCAGGGTCCGCGCCACTCGCCGCACCATGTTCGCAGGGGCCCCTTATTTTTCTTTTTACACATACTCTATTGCAATGCATCCATGCCTTAGCACCAATAACCAAATTGATAATGTGTGAAGAGATCCATCTGCCGTGAAAATTTGGGCAACATCTACCGCAAGGCATCTCTTTTTCTCCAGACAGCACTGGTAATGTAATAGAAGGAACATTGAGCTCAGAGTTGGAGGTCCTTAAATGGACGCCAAGCCATGAAAATTCTAGAGTTTCTAGTTTCTCATTGACAAATCAAAATTTCACCTACTTTAGGAGGCAGTTCTGAAGATTCATTTAGATGTTTTTTTTAAAATATATTCTCTCTTATTTATATGCTCAGAAAAACCACAAAAACAGAGTTTGGGGATTTTTTTCCCCTCACGTCTAAAATACAATTAGGATATTCGAGTCTTCCTTAAATTTACCTCACAAATAAATTCCATATGGAACTTATTTTATTTTTTCAAACTTTTAAAACCTCCATTAGTCATTTCATCTATACTCTTTAAAAACTCATTTCTGGGCTTTTTATTATTTTGTTTTTCTTAAAGCATGTTGTGCTCTAGACCAAAAGACACAAGAGTTCTTTGAGTCTATTTCTATAATTTTTCTGCATTTCCTAAATATAACTGTCTGTGCTATATAAACATAAAAGGATTCTCAAATCATTCATCCCGGGGCTAGTCATAGTATTAAATTACAAAACAAATCTCAATTGCATCACTTGGCTTCCTCTGGAATTCAAGAGTTTTAATTTGGCTTAAAATAAATGGCCAGATATTTCCATGCCCATTTTAAACCAACATACTTTCTGTTTTCCAAAATCTTTTTCGTTTGGTTATTTCATATGTTTGACTATTTGAAAATCAACGTTTAGCTTTAAGGGGTTTTTTCCTTCAATTTTCTAATGGTGACCATCTAAATATAGTGAAAAGCAATAAATACTGAGTGGGAGTCACAATATTTGAGGCTCTTATCCTAGGCTTGGTACTGACAAGCTAAACATATTTCTATGAGACTTAATTTCTTTTATATAAAATGAAAGGGTAGGAAAAAATGGCTTTTAAGGCCCCATACACTGATCGTGAGAATTTGTTTTCCAAAATTTACACATGTATGAAATTATATGGGAAAGCTAGTAACAAAAAGCCGCTGTACCCATACAAGTAAACTAGAGTAAAGGGAAAAAAGGTATACCTGCAATTTCTTCTAACGCGTTAGCATGCATGTCCAGCAACACAGTTCCATTCAGAATACAACTTCTCAACTCAAATAAGCTGTGCAGCGAAAGAGTAGCCACGTAAGGCTTGCTCCACCTTTCTCCTCCATCCTCCACATCTTCTTCAAACTTCAACCACCTGCACAGATAAATATCAGCACATGCATATTATGTTGCAGATGAATGATCCTTTGTCCTAATAATAAAACAGATTAGAAACAGAACAAAATAGAAACAGAAAAATATGCATACTGCTCTTGGTTTTATGAGTTTGGGTTCACTTTAGTTCCATTAAACTAGCATTCTCCTCGTAGTGGAACGGTAATTTAAAACAAAAACTCTTGTAACTTTTATTGATTTGTCTACTCTGAAGAGACACCTTAATAAAAATGTTTAAGCAGTAGAGACAGCGAATCTTTTACAGAATTAATAGAGCATCCTTCTTCATGGAAAGTTAAAGGTCATTAAAAGAGTAATGAAAGGATACTCATTTTTCTTTAGTGGAAATTCTTAAACCTGAATATTTTAGTCTCTTGGCAAAATATTATATTTTAAGGGAGGCTAGTATAATTTGGGGGCTATTCAATAGGAAAAGTCCTTTTTGGGCTTGGTTGGATCAAAGCTAGGGAGAGCAGTCACCTGCAGGCAGAACACGAGGAGACTGGAGCCCACAGGGGTGCCTCCCAAGCTCGGATAGTGGGAGAGTTGATATCCTGACGCCAATGGGAGACCTCGGCCTTCTCCTTCTCGGAGAGAAACGAATGTAAACGGAACACGTGTAAGGAAGATAAATATAAGCATTCAGAGAAACCAGTCATTGTATGTCTCTGGCATGGCCACCCAGTCTCTTAGCCTTTCACACTTGCTCTCTGTTCTTCACAGATGACCAACTTCATTTCACGGTCTCCTTTTGTTTGTTTTCACTGTCTTTATTACTTGCGGTCAGTTTCCAAGTCTCTGCTCCTCTCCTCCCTGCCCGGCGCTTCTGCGTCCCCCTCTCTTCCTTTCGATTTTTCTGCACCGCACAGATTTCGGAGGGCAAAAATAATCAGCGCTCTGGAGAGAGAAGGGTCCCAGCTGCAAGGAAGTCGGCCCGGAGAGAGGACGGAGGCGTCGGGGTGGCCGAAGAGACGGATTGTGAGGCGGGGACTGCAGCCTCGGGGCCGCGTCCGGCAGCGGAAAAGTGGCTCCAATTCATGGTTTCTAATGAGACTGAACCTAAGTTGCCTTCCTCATCTCATTCCCATCAATTCCCTCTTTCCTCCTCTACTTAGTCACTTTTGGCCCTACTTCCTCTCTCTAAGCAACATGATTCATTTTTTATCTGATGTTATAGTACCGGTTCATGTAATCAAATGACCCAACTTCAACAAACAATAAATACGTTGGAGTAACTAATTAGGGAATTAGGTAAATTAGCCCAAAGTAACTAACCAAAGAGCTAATCAGCCTGATTACTTTGTAGAGTAGAAAGTGACATCAAGAAAACTATGAATCTGTTTCTGGTTATTCAGGGAGAAAAAAGAAAAAAAGAAGAAACCAGAAGGGAAGAGTAGCTATGCCTAGAACACATGGAGGTTGAAAGCCTTCCCTGTAAGCCTCAAATCATGTACAATGCATCTTTGAAGCTGGGAGTTTATAGAACTCTTTCATTTACACACTTAGGAATTTTTCATATTAGTGATTTCTAAAGTTTATCAGCCCTTAGCAGGGCCATAATATGCCTCATAAATCATGTGATGGTCATTAATATTGTTCATGAGCTATAATGGTTCTCCATCTCTTCCTAGCAAAGAATAGGGTATCACTACATGTCTCTGTTTCCATTGGTCCAAGGGTCTCTGTCTAGTTCTGGACAAGGTGGGGGCAGAAACTGTGTCACTTCGAAACTGGAGTATTTAGTCACCAAGATGAGACACTGTGGAGTGGTCTTTTTCCATGTCATGGTAACCAGTTCAAGATGGAGCTGCTCTAGCAGATGTGCAGAGTTTCCACTGACCCATGATGGACCTGGCTCATGAGCCATAAATAAATCTCTGCCATTTTAAGCCATTGAGTTTGTAGGATATGTTTTACAGCATAATTTAACCTATCTCAACTGATATAGGTCACCATTGCAGCTATTCATGCCAACATAAAAATCCTAATTAGAATTAATGGTGAGAGCAAATATGATTTTAATAAATAATAAAAATTAATATTTCTGACCAGAGATAAGAGTACAGTCTTGGTCACATTATGAATGTCAATATTAAAAAGGATCAACCTCTTGCCATATATTTTGAAATGGAATGGTATTGTAGAAAATACCTTGGACTAATTGAGAATGAAAAGAAATCTAGAAAGAATTTCTAGAATCTAGGGACAAAAGAAATTTGTCCCTAAATCAATAGCTAAACCACCAGGTGATCAAGGAAAACACTTTTAACTTCTCTGGGCCACACTTTTCTTGTCTGTAAAATGAGGAGACAAATTCAACACATTAATTTCCCCAAGATCACCTAACCACCTTGTCAAATCAGGATTCAACTTCAAATTATTTTTAATTTTGTTTTTCTCCAGAATCTATGCCCATTTCCCACCATTATATAATTACTTTAATCAAATTTATAGTCCTTTCAGCTCAAAGATGTTAATACAATGACATAACATTTAATTTTTATCCTTGCCTGGAACCAACCTCAAGTTGAAAAATGTCCTTTGTACTCTCCCTTTTTCTTTACTACCTACCATACTACATAAAAACAGGTGGTTTTTCTTTGTAAGACTCAAATATCCTATTTTGTGGAATGGGCTATAATAGAACTTTCCACTAGGGGTGGGTACAAGTTTTATTAAATCTTCTATCAGCTTATATACTACTGACATATGATGTAGTCTTTAGACAAAAAGAGCAAAAGAAAGGGAGAGTATATAGCACTCCTCATGGTAGTGTTGTTTTTGACTGAAGAGCTTCCTTAGATTTGAAGCCTACTTTTCAATTATTGGGTGGCAAAGAAGACTTACGGTAATGAAAGGCTGTAACAGTGTTTGGGAAGATACCTATTTTTCTCTATGGGAAAATGTCCTCAATTAAAGTTTCTGGAACTATAGTACTTTCTGTCATACCTATATATTAAATTGCTTCTGAAATGCTTTCTTTAAAAATTTTACTCAAGTACAATGTAGAAATAGATCTATTTATATGTACTAAAAAATGATAGTTTTTCTTAATTACTTAAGTATAAATCTATAAGCTTACCCACACATTAATATTATTTTTACATTTCATAATAACAACAAAGTCATTTTTTAAATAGTCATGGTCTCTTGACCTATATAAAATGATCAAATTCTTTAAAAAAATAAGATCAAATTCTTTCTTATAGGGAAATTTATGGATAAAGTAAAGTTGACTAAAGAAGTGAAAAAGTTTCTACATTATCTTGGCTCCTTTGAAAGTAAAAATGTAAATTTTAAGAATCTAATCAGATGTGGGGTGAGGGAAGTACACATATGTGTGTAATGTAGTTCTATGAATTTTTATTTCATATATAGATTCATATAACCAAGATACGGAGCTGTTCCACCACTACAAAGGAAATTCCTCATGCCACACTTTATGCCTCAACCCTCACTCTGTTCCTGACAAACACTAATGTCTTTTTCATTACTATAGCTTTGTCATTTTGAGGATGTTATCTAAACGGACTCATACAACCTTTTGAGATGGACATTTGTTCCATTAAGCATAATGTTCTTGAGATCAATCCAAGTTATTGTATATACCAGTAGTTTGTTCCTTTTTACTGTTGAGTACTATTCCATTATATGGATAGATATACCAGTTTGTTGAACAGTTTACCTATTGGAGTACATTCAAATTGTTTGTAGGTTTTGCTATTACAAATAAATCTGTCACGAATGCTCATGTGTAGGTTTTGTGTGAACATAAGTTTTCGTTTCTCTAGGAAAAAATTCCTCAAGAGGCCATTTGCTGCATCATATAGTAAATGCATAATTTAGTTTTAGAAAGAAATTGCCAAACTGTTTTTTCATAGTGACTCTGCCATTTTATGTTCACATCAACAGTATATGAGAAATCTAGTTTCCCCATATCCTCCCAGTATTTGTAATTACTACTGTTTTTTATTTTTGCTATTCTGTTAGATATGCAGTGATATTAAATAGTAGTTCTAATTTGCATTTTCCTAATGACTAAAAATGTTGAACTTTTATTTTTGAGACAGGGTCTCTATCACCTGGGCTGGAGGGCAGTGGTGTCACATGCGTAGCTCTCTGTAACCTCAAACCCCTGAGCTCAAGAAGTCCTCCTGCCTCAGCCACCTAAGTAGCTGGCACTACAAACATCCACCGCCAGGCCTGGTTAATTTTCTAAATTTTGTAGACACCAGGTCTCAATGTGCTCCTCAGGCTAGTCTCAAACTCCTGGCCTCCAGTGATCCTCCCACCTTGGCCTCCCAGGACACTAGGATTACAGGAGTAAGTCACTGCACCCGGCTTCTGAACATTTTTTTATGTGCTATTTTCCATACCTATCTCCTTTTTTGGTGAAATGTCTGTTTATGTCTTTTGCCCATTTTTCTAATTGATTTGTTTATTTTCATATTGTTAAACTTTGAGAATTCTTTATATAGTCTACAAATAACACTTTTGCTGAATATGTTTTGTAAAAATGTAAATTTTTGTACTGTGTCTGGCATATCTTTTCATTCTCTTAAGAACTTTCACAGCATAAAAGTTTTAATTTTGATGAAGCTCAATTTATAAATATTTTCTTTTATGGATTGTGCTTTTGGTGTTTGCCTTGAGTCCTAAAGATTTTCACCTATGTTTCTTCTAAATGTTTCATAGCTTTATGTTTTACATTTATGTTTTATGATCTATTTTGAATTAATCTTTGTGTATACTATGAGGATTAGGCTGGGGTTAACTTTTTGTCTGTGGATATCTGATTGTTCCAGCATCATTTGTTGAAAAGATTATTCTTCATCCAATTAATAGCTTTTGTCCTTTATCACAAACCATTTAGTTATATTCGTGTTGGTCTATTTCTTGGTTTTCTATTCTGTTCCAGTGATTTATGTGTCTATCTGAAATGACATTTTAAAAACAAATCAAGAAGTACATTCCTTCCTTTAGAGTAGTTTCCTTCACACTGGGGGCTTGGTACTATTAGAAAAGAATGGAGGCGTGGGGAGTTCCAAGCAGTTTGGTAGTTAAAGTGACCAATATAAGTTATATGCATGGATGGTTTGATGTACCCATGGGTTTTATGAGTATTATAGGAGGAGGCAGAAGGTACTTTCCATAAAAAGGAACCCACAAGTTACAAATATCAAGTTACTAAAGATACCAAACATTTCAAGATTCAGTGCTTTATGCCAGCTCCAGAATGATGCCAAAAGCTTAAAGAGATATTTAAATGAATATTTTTAAAGAAACTATTAAAAATGATATATATATACACTATATACATAAATACATAAGTATATTTCTCTTTTCTGTTTTTCATTCCATTTCATCCTTCAAAGATAGAAATTAACAGATCTTGGAACATACCAGATACTGTTTTAAGATTTGTAGTCACTGACTATACTGTCAGTTGCAAAATGCCTGATTGCAGTTAATGACCTAAAGTGCTGCAGTTTGTTCCAGTTTTCGAAAAAACTCACCTGCCATTTGTTTGAACAGAAAACCAAAGCAAACAAGAATCTCAAAGCATGAATGAGATGTGACGGACATTGCAAAAAAAAAAGTCAAAATTGTAGGCCAATTGCATGACCTTTGCTATGGGGATAGAGGAGGATTTAAACCCTGAGCAGATTATTTTCATTTCCTTTAGCAAATCTGAATCTGTTTTTCATCCAAGATTAGTACACTGGAGCCTCTTTCTACTAAACAACATTAAATAGGTGTTTCGTGAATTCTTTGAAGATTAAAATGATGATAATCTCCTCTACAATACTCATATTAAAAATATACAAAATAAAATTCTTCTGTTAATTAGAAATAGGTATTTTCTGGATAACTTAACTCTGTGTATTCTATTCCCACTAACTCAGTTTAACTTTTCTAAGAATTTTTATTCTCTGATTCTACTCAAACAAAAAAGAGTTACTATGTCATCCAAGACTTTAGCCTTGGGGGAAGTAGTGAACAGCTCAAGAAGAAATATCCCTTTTTAGGAGAGGTGGGGGATATGGCAGTGGAAGGGACATAGTTAAGGTGGGGCCAGAGAATAATATGTAGTCATATAAACGCTATAGTCATTTTAAGAGGAAATGAAGTATATCAAAACCTAGTGTTTATAGGCATTAGCTGTTCTTAATTCATATTATTGTCATGCCTCACATTCCATTTAGCAATCCAAATGGCTTGGACCTTTACTAATTTTGAATATGAGTATCAAATGTTTTCCTAGTGTCAGTAATTGTTTTGATATAATAATTCTTTTCCATATCTCTATGTATGTATCCGAGGCCTCACTGCTACCCTCTGCTTAGTCTCTTCCGAGATCATTTGTGGGAAGCATTTTTAAAGGGCAACCACGGTGAGTCAAACATGTTGTCGCCACAATTGCACAGCTGTGGTAGCTTTACTCACTTTTCTATTAATAACATTATGTTATTTATAAGCAGGACATTGTAATTGCGTTGATTTCATTACCCCCTTCATATGGCTTCTTTTAGGGCTTTTAAAAGTGAACAGCTGGCTTTCACAAACATTTATTGAAAATTATGATCCAAAAATTTAGCTTCAAAATCTGAAACTTTGAGTTTTACTTGGCAACAACAGTGGGCATAAATTATTCAAGATACGATATGTGACAGGTGCAATGTGTTGATAAAATATCCTTTTTACTACTACTATTGGGATAGAAAATTATTAATCCCACCTGGAATGTTAACCAAAAGAAAAAGCTGCTTCAAACGGTTATGCTAATGATTTATGAGAATTAAATTGCATTTGAAAAATCAGATGAGGTCAAGAATTAATTAAAATTAGCCTTTTTAGATGATCTAGGCCAACCAGAACAAAATGACTTCTGCCCCTTTAGAACTCACTACATTATGAAGTCCTCAATATATATTCTTCTTTTCCCTGAAGTAGTGCATCTCAGCTAAAGTTCATCTGTCCACCTCTTCAATGACTGTCACTACTTCCGTCACTCATCAGTTATCGCCCTGAACCTCCAACATGTACCATGCATAAGGTCCCAGAAGTGTGGCTAAGAACCCGGACCCATGTCATAACATTAGAAGATGCGAATAATTAACTGCATCATCTCTTTTATTCTTTCAAATAAAGAGCAATGTATTTTGGTGGTTTAGGATAAACATGTTATTCAAGTTCATCTATTAGACTTTAATTAGAGCATGATAAAACTCAACCTCCTCAAATTGTGACAGAGTGAAAGAGCTAAAGTCTAGTATTACTTCTTCCATCTCCTAACTTTTTAAGAGTGAGCAGGTTACAAGGAAGTTATTGGTTAAAAGAAATGGATCACCATTTAATCTGGAAGATGAAAAATAATCACTTTAAGAAAAAAGGGAGTTACACATGCCAAAATATGTATGTATGTATTCCAATCTTACTTCTCAGTTCTATTATATAATAAGAGGGTAAAGAAAAGACTGTAAAAGAAATGGTCCCCAAAACTGCTTCTTAGCAATAGATTAAACAGACTCTAACTGACCAAGCTGTCTAATCATCACAACCATCAGATTGTCTTTCAAGTCATTCAGGAACACCTGTTTCTTGCAACCAGTAGAAGAAAGATGGTTCTAAGTTTAAACAGGGAGATGTGCACTTCCTTATCAACAACTCCTCAATCATGAAAAAGCAAAAATTGTATCACTAATTTGTAGAGAAGATGATCGTATATAGCTTCTTTGTCACCAAATAGAGAAGATGAGTATGTATGAAATAAACTCCCACATGGTTATTTTTCAATGAAGTTGGAAAATAAACTTAGGTAGAAGGCTGTTAATCTTAAAATGTACCAGGTCATAAAAACTATTTTATATTTAATCTCATAATCAAAATATTATAACAGAAAATGTCATCACAAAAATTAATGTATGTAAAATTTTTCAATAAAAAGATAATTCACAGAGAATAAACCAATTTAAAGTATTCAAAAAGCCAAATAAAGAAAATAAAGAGTGATTTGACATAAAACAGATAAAGGAAATGGTTCCCAGGAAAAAAATAAAAATATGAAAAGATGTTAAACCTCATGAATAATGAAGAAATCAAATTAAAACAATGAAATTTATATTTCATCTATAAAATTGACATCATTTAAAACAGTTTAATAACTTAGTACAGCAAAGTTCTGGGGGCAATAAGTACTCCCATACACTATTAGCAGAAGTGCAAATAACTAAAACATTTTATGAAAGCAATTTTGCAATATATATCCAAGTAAAAAAAGTTTGTTCTCTTAGCTTTATAAATTCCACTGTTAGAAATTCACCCTGCATAAATATCTAAAAAATAATGCCAAAGTGTTTGTGTAAATGATCATTGCAGCAATTTTTGTTAAAAACAAACAATCTAAACATCTATTGACACTGGCTAAATAAATCAAAGTATTTCCATATGATTAAATGCAAATCAGTTATTAAGAAGATTGTGTAAATCTGTATTGCTGATATGGTGACTGTTCCAAATATATTATTAAATGGAAAAAGGAGGGTATAAATACTGTGTATTTTATGTAATTCCTATTGTATAAATTTAAAAGGGCATATATTTACATGCAGATCTAGGTATTTAAATTTTTTTTGAAAGATGCACAATAAAACTGTTAATAGTGATGAACTTTGAAAACAGGTACTGTGAATAAAGGTAGAGAAATACTTTTTGCTTCTCCATCATTCTATACTTTTTGAATTTTAAATGTTGACAGTAGTTTTATTTTTAAAAAATTTAATAGGGATGAACTGTGATAACCACTATGGTTTCTTTCTACTTACCTTCAGTATTTTTCCAATAAAGAAGAATTATTAAGGCCACTCAAAATGTATTGAACAAGAATTAATCGGGCCAGTAATATTCACCAACTTCATTATCATGATTGAATATTTAATTTCACACGAACTGTGCATAGATTGAGTTAAGTCAATGATGGAAAGAAGCCACAAGCTTAACGTGATCCAGTGGAGTACTGTGGCTTTCAGCAACTTGCTGCAATCCGGGGACCACTAATAACTATATTCAACAGAAAGAATTTCTAACAGAGCTGTCTGACCACGGAAGGGATAGCCTAACAAAGCAGTAAAACCTGTGTCGAAGATGTGCTTGTACACATCCTGCCTCTCTCTGCCTAAACTTCTGCTCCCTGGGCAGCACTTGTGGCTCAAGGAGTAGGGCACTGGCCCCATAAACCGGAGGTGGCAGGTTCAAACCCAGCCCCAGCCAAAAATTGCAAAATAAATAAATAAACTACTGCTCCCTCTGTTTTTCTGCCAACTCACCCTACAACAGTCAGCTCAAGAATCACCTCCACCAGGGAAGCTATCCTGATTCTCTTTCCTTCATCCTTGTGGTTTAGATACTTGCTCCTCAGTGTGGTCCTCAAACCAAAAACATTTGATGTAACATCAGATAGAAGGTTGTTAGAAATACAGGATCTGAGATTGTATGCTTAAGGCCTACTGAACTACATTTTAGCAACACCCCAGATGATTTGTATTCACATTAAAAGTAGGGAAGGCAGTGGGTAAAGGACAACCCTAGGTGTGCTCACAGTTCCTTGTATAATCCTGTATCATGACATTCATTACACAGCATTTACAATGTCGTTTAATTGTCTGTATTAGATTAAAGGTAACATCTAAGATTTTTGTTGTTGTTATTCTATATCCATTCCATCTGGCACATAATGGATACTTGATGAAGGTTTGTTAAATGAGCAAATGAGCAAGACTAAATGAAAAGTAAAAACAAAATGTAATATTTTACTTTTTAAAATAATTCATCAACTATACATGTATGCCAATAGAAAAATATTAATTATACATGATAGAAAAAGAAATTTTTAAAAAGCTCTTTTGAAAAGACTATGTTTAAATGTGTCCAGAAACACATTACAAAATATATTTATCCTCATCAAATAGTATATGAAATTGAGGACAGTACCTAAAACTTTTTATCATAATGTTTGCCCTTTCTTTCCCCAAAGAAGCCCCATACTCAAATTATCACATATTATCGCTAATTTGGGTGCAAGCCTGCAGCTGAAAAGACAGAAATACATTACTTTTGGATTTCTATTGTTTTATTGATGACACACAAATTATGTTACTGTTTATCTTTAAGACCGCAGCTGTTGCTGGCTTGCATCACTGTTTACTATAATTACTGCTTTCACATTTCATTCTGACCCGTATCCCATTATAGGATATGCCCAGGCCAGATGAGCAACTTCTAAAGCCAGCAGCAGTCACGGATGCTTGCAAAATCCTTGCATTAGACATTTCTTTTTCTAATAACACAAAAATTCTTTAGCATACCTTTACCCTTCAACAAAAATTCTCACCTGGCTGTTTCTCGCCACTCAGCATCCTCACCTTCACGCCAGCAAATCTCATCCAGTTCTGTGAAAAGGTCATGAGGGATGTGTTCTTCGTCATCATCTTCAGTTCCAAGAATAAACTGTACCCGCTGTGATGGGGTGTCTGCGGACAATCAGAATATGAACATGCATTACAATGACTCTGTGCCTAAAATATTCTAGTCGCTGTCTTAACACCACCCCGAACTCACACTCGTCCTGCCCTCCACTGCAATACTCATCCTGAGAAGATGAAAAATTAAAACTAAATTTATCATCACATTAAGTCTAGCATGATTTGGGAGCATAAATATGTAAAATGTAAATATTATTGCATATATTTTATCAAAAAATCAAATATGATGATTATTTTAGATTATTTAAATACTCATCATGAAAACTGTTTCTATTTCTTACACATATACACACATTTTCTCTTATCATATATATTATGTCTATATTTTATGGATAATATTCAGAAAAGTTGTCTGTGACAAAATTCACTTATATTAAAACTATGCTGAATATAACTCACAAAAAAAACTTCCTGTGATACTCCAGCCCCCGGAAACCACTAATCTGGTCTTTGCTGCTAGTTGTGCCTTTTTCAAAATGTTATGTAAGTGGAAACACAGCATGTACCCTTTTGAGACTGGCTTTATTCACTTAGCATAATGCTTTTGAGATTTTGAGATTCGTTGTGTCACTGTGTGTATCCACAGTTCATTCCTTTGTATTGCCGAGTAATAATCTATTGTAGAAATAGCTGCACCCAGTTTACGTATTCACTTGTTGAAGGACATCTGGGTTACCAGTGTTTGGCAATTATGGATAGAACTGCTGGAAGGATTCTTGTATAGATTTGGGGAAAACATATGTTTTTATTTCTGTAAGGTAATTATATAAAAGGAAGATTGCTAGGTCATATGGTAAGTGTATGTTCAACTTTATGAGACACTGCCAAACTGCTTTCCAGAATGGCCGTTCATTTTACATTCCTATCAGCAGCGTGTGAGAATTACCACTGCTCTGAATCTTCACCACCACTTGGTATTATCAATTATTTTTTAGCCATTTTGTGTAGTGATACCTCAATTTACATCTCTCTGATGACTGTTGTTGACAATTTTTTATGTTTATTTGAGATCTACATTTCTCTTCTGGCAAAGTGTTTGTTAAAATATTTTGCTTATTTTTAATTGGGTTGTTTGTTTCTTACTCTTGCATTTTGAGAGTTCTTTATATATTTTGGACAGAAGACTTTATTGAACATATGATTTGCACATATTTTCTTTTCTCCCCATCTGGAACTTGTCTTTACATTTTTTAATGGTATCTTTCACTGAACAAAAGTTTTTAATTTTGATAAATTCCAATTTATCACTTTTTTTTCTATTATGGATCATGCTTTTGATATCAAATTTTAAAGCTCTGCCTAAAGGTCACAAAGATTTTCTCTTACGTTTTCCTCCAGAGTTTTTTAGTTTTATATTTATATGAAGAGATAGGGTCTATTTTGAGTTAATTTTGCTATAAGACGTGAGGATCAAGGTTCTTTTTTTTTTTTGCATACGGATGTTAAAAGTGTTCCAACATCATACCATTTGTTGAAAAGACAAAAATAAAAAATATAGATAAAGTATATTCTCCCTAAAATTTCCTTTGCCCTTGTATTAGAAATCAATTAGCTGTATTTGTTTGAACTATTTTTCTGGACTCTCTAGGCCAGTGGTTCTCAACCTTCCTAATGCTGCGACATTAGGAACAGTAGCAACGAAAATAAGTTTATGGTTGGGGGTCACCCCAATATGAAGAACCGTAGTAAAGGGTCATGGCATAAGGAAGGTTAAGAACCACTGCTCTAGTCTGATCCATTGATCTAGGTGGTGTTTGTCTTGATCAACTGAGGCTTCTATAACAAAGTATATAATAAGCTGAGTAGCTTGTCACAATTAAAATTTACTTCTCACTGCTCTGGAGGCTGAAAGTCTGAGATAAGGGGACCAGCATAGCTGGGTTCTGGTAAAGGCCTTCTGTGTTGCAGACCGCTATTTTCTCCTTTTTAAATTTTTTTATTTTTTTATGTATTTTTTATTAAATCATAAACACATAGATCATGTATACATTAATGCATTTATGGGGTACAATGTGCTGAATTCATATAGAATTAGGAACACTTACATCACACTGGTTAATATATACCTCATCTCATTTACTTCATTATTGTGTTAAGACATTTATACTCTATGCTAATAGATCCAACATGTACTATTTTCTCCCTTTAATCTCACATGGTGGAAAAGGATGAGGGAGTTCTCTGAGGTCCATTTTATAACAACACCAATTCCTTTCCTAAAGGTTTCACCCTCATGACCTAATTTCCTCCCAAAGGCCAAAGCTCCTAATACCATCATATTGGGGATTAGAATGTCAACATGAGTATTTCTGAAGGCAGGGGAGGGGGACACAAACATTCAGGCCATTGCATTGTCTTGTCTCTTTCCCAATATCATACTTTCTTGTACTATAGTTTTAAAATGATCCTTAAAATCAGATGGCATGAATCTTCTAGCATTGATCTTCTTTTTCAAAACTGACTATCCTATTCCTTTTGCCTTTCTATATAATTTTTAAAATCAGTTTTTCTGTATTGACAAAAGTCCTGCTAGGAGTTTGATTTAAATTGCATTTTATCTATGAATCTATCTGTGAAGATTGGCATTCTATAATTATTTTTCCAATTCCTGGAAACTGTATGTACCTTAATTTATTTCATTTCAAATCATTTATTTCATCAGGATTTATAGTTTTCAAAATAAAGATCTTCTATATGTTTTATAAAATTTATACCTAGATATTTCATTTTATGAAGCTATTGTAAATCACATTTTCAAGTTTATTTCCAATTTTTTAATGCTGGTGTATAAAAATGTGATTTGAGTTTTTTGTGACCTTGTGTCCTGCAACCTATTATTGCAAGGATTTTTTGGTAGATTTCATGGGATTTTTATATGTAGAAAATCATGTCATCTGTGAATATGGGCAATTTTATTTCTTCCTTCCCAGTGTCTCTCTCTCTCTTTCTCTCCTTTCTTCCTTTATTTTCATTATTGTACTAGCTAGGAATTATAATATGATATTAAGTAGAAATGGTGAATGTGGACATCCTTACTTTGTGCCTAGCCTTAGAGGGAAAACATTCAATCTTTCACCAGTAAGTGTGATGATAGTTTTCTTTCATCTGAGAATACTTTTATTTAACCTTCATGCCTAAAAAATATTTCACTGCATCAAATGATGTTCCACTTCTTTCTAGCATCCAAATTTCTGATGAAAAACTTAGAATCTTTCAGAACATTGTTCCAGATATGAAATGTAACATATTTCTCTGGCTATGATCAGGATTCTTTTCTTTGTCTTTAACTGTCAGAGGCTTGGTTATGGTGTTTCTGCATGTGCCTCTTTTTCCTTTTTTCACAGTTGTCTGCTTGGGAACATGAGCTTTTTAACATGCAAGTTTATATTTTGCCATATTTTGAAAGGTTTTTAGCCATAATTTATCAAGGATATTTTTTCTCCATGCTCTTTCTCTTTTTCTAATACTATGATAGCAAGAGCTACTACAAATGGTAACCAATAACACCTGTCCCTAGTTTTGACAACAGCATTTTTTTTGACAGATTTTCCAGTGAGTATGCCATGTCATTAGTCACTCTCAATAATTGTCAACAGAGGCAATAACAAATTAACAAATTAACAAATTCATTCATTTTGTCTCATTCAGCATTTACTTAAGGCTACTATTATCAGGACTCAAAACAGAAGGATGGATCAACCTATAGAATATACCTCAACCATGCTGCCAGGTTTTTGAACCTAACCAGCTGAACAAATCCCTAAAGCCATAAAGATCTACTTTACAAAGCCATGTGATTTTCTCCCTAACTTTTGATATTGACCTTTCTACTTGGGTTGAGGCATTAGTTTAGTCAAGTACAGCAAGATTTATGAGGAATTGCACAATCTCTTCTCTGGACTACAAGGAGGTACTTGAGGGCAATTCTTTTTTTTTCCCATCTTTTTTTTTTATTGTTGGGGATTCATTGAGGGTACAAGAAACCATGTTACACTGGTTGCATTTTTGGGTAAAGTCCCTCTTACAATTGTGTTTTGCCCCCAAAAGGTGTGGCAGACACCAAGACCCCACCCCCTCGCTCCTTCCTTGAGGGCAATTCTTACCATTAATAAAAACTCTAGCCAGTGAGGTGAGGCTGAAGAAGACTTAGTTGTATTATTTACCTCTTAATTAGGGACAAATTTCTTACCGTTATTTTTCTAGTCTGATGTTTCCCATTGTAGGGGTAACTGCCTACAGGGAACACATAAATAAGTCAATTATCCTTCCAGGAAATTCATCCTCATAGTCAAGCATACCTCATTTTGGAGAGATTGCCAGAGCCATTTAAGGACTACATAATCTACTTAAACATTCATTACTACCCATTATTCATAAGTCACTGTGTTCTTGGTAGGGAGGCACAACAAAGTGTGGTTTGGACACAAGACATACAGTCTTAATGTCCCTAGAAAGAACATGTTGCTTATTATGGCTGGGACCCTAAAAAATGACTTACACCACTTGGCAGATGTAGGCTGGATGTCTCCAACATGTTTCTAGAGAAACTACTTGAGGACAGTCAGTCCAATTTGACCTGTTTTTCCATACCACCCACCATGTGGCATTCATCCATCCCATGGAATGACTGAGTGATGGTTATAGAGACGGGGGTAAGAAAGACATCCAGAAGTGTTCATGGGTTTTTTCTGTGCAGGATATGAAGGAACTTAAGACTATCCTAAAGGTTTGACTAACTTCCTCTTAAGGTTAAAAGCAATGGTGATCAAGTGATGGGAACAGCCATCAGATGAAGAATGGCAAGACAGCAGACAATTAGATTTAAGGCACTTGGCCACAGTTAGGGAGAGTCACACCAAAATGTTCAGTTTATGAGGAAAGCTGCAGGGTTGGCGAATAGTACTGGTCACTGTATTTGCCTTCGTTTATTCCATCATCACATGTTATAACTGTTGTGACTTGTGTTACTGTTGTGATATTTGAATGCAGAGTTCCAGACTCTTCACACATGGACATTTGCAGAAGAATCAAATGCATAGATTATGAGGTGAGAAACTCCAAAAAGGCTGAAGTGTAGGAACAAACATCGATGTTTGTGCTTTCTTGCCCATGGCCTTGAGTATGGGACCAGATAAAGCTGTATGGACTTTGTCACACATGACCTTGCAAGAAAGCACTATGTGTTCCCAGACAGCCATAATTGTGCACAGTGACATCATGTTCATGTAGCTGCTCTTTGGCATGTTGCCACTTTTGTTTCCCTGGGCATTAACATGCATAGGACCTTCCCTTTGGGCAGATAGCAGATTGTAGATTATGAACAAACTATGTAACTAAGCTCTCCGGAGTTGGATAAGGGTGGACCTCCCATGTAACTCAATAGCCGCTGTGAGCTGAATAAAGGATGTCACACCTGCCCTCCGTTGCCTGAGTTTCTTCCTGGTCTGTCCAAATTAGAACACTGGCATTACAATGAGAAATTCTGAAAGATCATTAATTTCACTATTGCAGCTTAACTATCAAGTGTGTTCCATCTAGAAGCTATAACTTCTATTTTTCCATCCATCCCCTACTCACACTCAGACCTTTTCCATTGGAAAGGATCAGAAGTAAGAAGGGCATTTTTATCAAATTTACAAAAATCCACATGTCACACACATTAGTGGGTTATTTGGCCCACTGTATAGGGAATTGCCAAACAATCTATTCAACGAAATGATTATTATTCTTAGAATCTAGAACCATGTCAAGCCAACAAGAGTACTCAGGTGGCTAAACCAGAAGTAAGTAATTCAGAAACTCAGTAACTCAGAAATTCCTGAGACCTCTTTTACCTGGATTGCCACTCAGAGGGTATACCAATCAAGAAAACCTGAGGTTTATGTGAGGGGAAAGAATAATGTATCATGCTTAGAAATGGTAATGGAGAGATCCTAAATTTTGATGGTTATATAAAACCTTAATTCTTTTGTCCTTATTCTCCACACAGAGGCTAAGAGGAGATGATATCTTTCAAGGGCACCTACATTCAGTAACCAGGAAGAGATGAGAGGGGCAGACTTGGAAATCTTTTAGAATTTTTTTCTCATTTTTTAAAAATCCCTTCCAACACTTAACAATTACAGATATCCATGAATAATAGAGATGTGAAAGATGTACCAGATACCTTGACAATCAGCCAATTGTTTTACATGGCTTACATGTTTTACAGGCATGACTACCTGACTGTAAATTGTTCTGAAAGCTGAATATTTAACACGGATTAGTTTAAAGTGCCATAGTGGTGTGTCTAGAACAAGCTAATCAAGTTGGAACAACAACACTACAACCTCAGATTAGAGACATATGCTGTCCTACTATTAAGATAACATTTATTGAGTTCCTGCCTGTTTTCAACATAAAGGCTACAGAACTTTTCCAGGGCTTTATTCTGGTCACAAGAATTTATCTAAAATTCTTTGGTTGAGTTTTTACTCTCCAGTGGGTCACTTGTTGTAAACCTAACCTGCTCAGTAAGAACCTAACCCTAATCATTGCCTCATCATTGGGTTCCCCTAGGTTTTGGCTCTTCCAAGGAAATCTCCATAAGAAAACCAAAGTTGTCTACAGCAGATAGAATTCACTGCGGAAAATTTCAAGACCTTTAAGTACCACCTTCATATAGATTCAAAGTTGGCATAATAGTAGAAGAATATAAGCAAAAAGATGTCCTAGATCTGTCATTCTTCTATAACCAACATTATATGACCCACCTCATTCACTTCCCAAGAAAACCAGCCAAAGTACAAATGATTTGTCTGGTTTCTATACATACTTGTTACTCTTGTTATTAATTTCCCTTTCAAGCTCATTATAGGTGTGTATCTCTGAAACTGCTGTCTAAAAGAAAATGCAAACTTGTTCTTCTCCCCAGGAACACCTGGCAACCCAAATGAATCTAAGTACTGGTTGTTACAATCTGGTGAATTTGAGACTACTGCTAGATTGTCAAAGACGTCTCCAAGCCATGCAGCTGATAACTAAATATACCCCCTGGTTCTCAGCCTACAATTATGTCCCCAAATCCTCCCCATTTATAGGCAATGAGGTGGAGGAACATCTATTGTTCTGCTTACTATACAATTTCATCAACATGTTTGCTACTAATATGAATGGAATTCTCTCAAATCCTACTAATCAGTTGTAAGATCCTCATCCTTTCTCCAAAAGCCATGCCTTTGTCAGCATCCCATCCTCATTGCCAAAACCATAAAGAACTGTGAAGGTATCAGCACTGACCCTGTCAGTGTTATGAATTCTAGCAAAAGGAGTGACATTTCTGGATCAGAGACAAAAGGCATTTTATTACTCACAGAATAGCATTACTCAGAGTAATACCATTTATGTTGTACCCTAAGCCCCAACTCCCCAAGAATGATGTACAAAGGACCAGAGATGCAATGCACATGCAATGAATGGGATGTGTGACAGGGAAAAACCAAGGTTAGGAAACTCAACTCTTTTATAAAGGACAGTAAGCCTCCCTAAGTTTTGCTCCATAAGGAGTCATTATCTTTGTTATACTGTACAATAAACAAACCTGCCCTTTGTTCCACAGAGAGACATTCTCGCTCTCTTCCCAACCTGTTCACTATACAAATATCCTTGCAAAGATAGTGTCTTTCTCTGCTCACAAGATGTGTAGGAGCATTAAAGATCAGCAGAGAAGTGTCTCCCAACAGCCATCTTTATGGCTATTCTGATTACGCTCAGGAAAAAAAAAAAATCTTTGTTTAAATTAAAAGATTTTTGTTCAAATAAAATTTACTTGTGAACTTTTCACTGCCTTTCTGCCTCTAAATATTCTGTTTTCTTTGTCCATTCTTCAGATCACTCTGTAAAGATTAAAAAAAAATTCTTGGAGATTTTGCTTTTTCACTTCCTCTTTCATTTATATATATATATAT
>CAUYRH010044724.1:0-24563 GCA_963574655.1 Perodicticus potto
CACACAGCTCACAGCAACTTCAAACTCCTGTGCTTAGGCGATTGTTTTGCCTTAGCCTCTCAAGTAGCTGGGACTACAGGCGCCCACCACAACGCCCGGCTATTTTTTTGTTGCAGTTTGGCCAGGGCTGGGTTTGAACCCGCCACCCTTGGTATGTGGGTCCGGCACCTTACTGACAGAGCCACAGGCGCTGCCCCTATGTCACTTGCTCTTGAAAATAAAAAAATAAAAAAAATAAAATACTACTGAGGGCCACTGTGAATTCTGATCCTTGAGTGGCAGAAAGTTAATCACATGATGGTCCTTCGGACTAGGAATTATAACATGTTGTGCCCGAAGCCACACATTATCATAACCTCTGACCCTATAGATGGTAGCCCTGAAGTGAAGGTGTGATCATAAAAAAACCCTCATGCCTTCCCAGAGCTTGCCGCAGATGCCACAGTCAGTTTCCAGGAAGGTTTCCTCTGGTTCTATTTCTCATTTAATGACAGAATAAAGTCTTCATAAGGAGCTGTTGAAGAATATGATCAATTTAGCAAGGCTTGGACACATTCAGAGAGCCCTGCACACTTTCCCTGACAAGGTCAAATAAAGCCAGGTCCTAGTTGAAGAAGCTTCAGTGATTTCTGAGTTTTCTATACAGACAATGAACTGGCAATTATTCCTATCTTGGCATCATCCTTCATTTCACAAAAGATTTGCCTTAGCTCCAGGTTTCTTTTAAAAAGGCAGCTCCCTTGCCCTTCTGTTTATTTATAGAATACTCTGCATACCCTGCGAGGAGGCTAAAGACAGAAACCTGAAGTCTTGTGAGCCAGGAACCACCAGAGACCAAAAATTAAAAAATCAACTAACAGGTATAACATGGGGCTTCCCAAAGTATAAGGCCCATACAACTAGCAGTTTGCAAGATGACTTTAACCAGTAGGAGACTACTAAATAATGCCTCAGGTGATACACAGCATTAGATAACACTGACATATATACTAAAAAAGTCACCTCTTTTCTTTTTTTTTCAACTTACACATTCATCCCTGAAAAAGTCACCTCTTTTCAATCCTTTTTCAGTCCTGCTTATGTCAAAAAGGAACTCTCAGTATCATAGTGTTGAACAGCTCTCCAGCCCCTTGGGCCTCCTGCAAGCAACAGTATCCTGCCAGCTAATAACATTGTTTCTTTTTATTTAAATGGATACATTTAATTTGTGGTAGGGAAGCAAATTAATTTTAAAAATAAATTCAAGTTAGAAGGAGTCAATCGAGAGAAAAATACAAAGCAGGTAATATGTGATTCTGGTAAAAATTGTGATGGTAGTATGAGGATGGTTGCCCCCAACAGGCAAATTTAGGCCATGGGGGTGGGGGTGTCCAGGTGGCTCTCTCTAACCCGGCTCTTGCACACACCAGCTGTGAGACTTTGGTTTCCTCACCTATCAAGTGAGAACATTCAATCACATCATCTATTCTGTTCTTTCCTACTCTGGTGACTTACAAAGTTCTAAAATTACGCCAGGCAATTAAAGAATAGGATTTGGCTTGCCTCCACAGTTATCTTGTTCCCTGTCATATTTCCTAGAATCTAGAAGAGACTCAGTGCTTGATAATGTTGATTATCTGGTTGAATAAATTGAAAGAGAAAAAATACACTCATTCTATATATCTCTCATGGGAAATGAGGCAGCCCTGGATTAGAGGCAGTGGTGCCAATGCCCCTGCAGCACAACGTGAAGCAGGTCGAGTCAGGAAGGAGAGCAGACCGCACAGCCCAGACTCAGACTCCTTTGTCACCTGTGAACAGCCACAATGCGCATTTAGTGGTCTGTATTTCTGAACAGACAGGCAAGGATTAATGGGATTACATCAGTGGATGCAGGTAAACACTGCACAGAGAAATGAAGTTTAGTCTGGGGTTGGGGGGAAGGCACGTTTCACAATTCTTTTCTTTTTTTGAGACAGAGCCTCAAGCTCTACCCTGGGTAGAGTGCTGTGACATCATAGCTCACAGCAACCTCGAACTCCTGGGCTCAAGCGATTCTCCTGCCTTCGCCTCCCAAGTAGCTGGGATTACAGGCGCCTGCCACAATGCCCAGCTACTTTTTGGTTGTAGCCATCATTGTTGTTTGGCAGGCTGGGGCTGGATTCGAACCCACTAGCTCTGGTGTATGTGGCTTAACCGCTTGAGCCACAGGCGCCAAGCCTCGCTTCACACTTCTCTTTTAATGTTTGTACTGATTTTGACATCTAGGGATCTTAAGATTAATACCTTAATCTTTGGCGTATAAAGCAAAATTTAAGAATAAACAATGTAAAACACTGTCATAGAATCCTGCCTTTCTCTGGACATTTATCCATAGTCCATCAAATTTGACTATCAAACAAGTCCTAGTCCTTCCAAAATAATAATGATTATCATAACAACAGCAACAGCAATATTAACCATGACCACCCTCACCATGGCCAAAGACAGAAGAGCAATGGCTTCCATCTACTAGGTAACTTCTCTATATCAGGCCCCATGTAGGTGTTTCATATATGTCCTATAACTTTATCTCTCACTATATGATGAAGAAGCATTTCTCTTATATTAAAGATGGAAAAACCAAGGCTTAAATAAGTTAACACCCTCCAGGTGACCTGGTTAGTAAGTGGTATGACCTGAAGTTCAGCCCAATCCTGTAGATCTCCCTGGTTCTTGCTGCTTTTGCCTTTTCTCCATGCTTTCTATATCAGATAGTCACTGTGCATCAGTTATATACCAGGCACAGGGTTCAATGTCCCACTGACATTCTTTATGCTTCTTTGGAAATGCTTTAACAGCAAGCAACATGTTAACAACTTTACAAGTTATCAGTTGGCTTGTTATCCTTATTACAGCTGGTGCTTTTTTTTTTTTTTGAGACAGAGCCTCAAGCTGTCACCCTGGATAGAGTGCCGTGACATCACAGCTCACAGCAATCTCCAATTCCTGGGCTCAAGCGAGCCTCTTGCCTCTGCCTCCCAAGTAGCTGGGACTACAAGTGCCCGCCACAATGCCCGGCCATTTTTTGGTTGCAGCCGTCATTGTTGTTTGGTGGGCCTGGGCTGGATTCAAACTCGCCAGCTCAGGTATACATGGCTGGTGCCTTAGCCCGTTGAGCCGCAGGCGCCGAGCCAAGCTGGTGCATTTTTAAAACTATCCAGTAATGCTTATAATTTTTGTCTTCAATTCTGCAATATAAAAATTCTTTCCACAATGTTTTCCCCTAGGAAAACACCATGTTTTGGAAATCTGAGTATAAGACCCCAGCTATTAAACAGAATTGCATCTAACCTTTACTGATCTCTGAAACCAGGTTCCTGTAAAGAGAAACTGATTCTTTGAAACTATCACTAATGATCAACAGCTAAAAATGACACAAAGAAGAAAACAGTCCCATATGTGGAGGCCCCAGGATTGATGAGACACAATAATTTAGACCATTCTAACTCCTTGTCATATACATCTTCTCCATCACAGAGAAAAGTCATGCTCAAACCCAAGTTAGTGGGTTAAGCTTGTGAGTCATCAATACAAGCATGGCCTAGTCCCCTGTCCCATGATGCTCTCCTCAGTCTCTCTCTTGGATATTCCCATAATGCTCTCTCCACTCTTCCTCCCAGATACTTCCATGATGCTCTCCTTACTTTCTCCTTACCTACATTCTCCACCACTCCCTCCTGTAGGGAATTGGAAAGTCAACATAGCTAACAGGCCCTCCTTCCAGGCTTTCTCAAAAGGCTGCTTGACCACCCCTATGATCCCAAAGGTGCTACAATGCCCCAGATACATCTCTCCTCACTTCTCCTGACTCACTAGTTCCTGCTGACAGTGACCACATTAGTTGGGCTTCCTAGATACCAATGCATCTTTCTTTCACTTTCCTTCTTGCTCACTCACTAGTCCTGTTATACAAACGTGGAGAGGGACCAGCACTGCAGTTAAAGCACTTGTCCAGCCTAGACAGACTGTGCTGCCTAAAACACGGCAATTTAAATTAATTAAAGCTAAAGAAAATTCAAAACTCAGTTCTTCAGTGGCACCAGCTACCTTTCAAGTGTTTGACAACTGCTAGGAGATACCACACTAGCCAGTATAGCTTTAGAAGGTTTACACCCCTGAAAGCTTCTTACAACCAATCCCTTGGACCAGTGGTTCTCAACCTTCCTAATGCCACAACCCTTTAATACAGTTCCTATGGGTTGTGACCCACAGGTTGAGAACCGCTGCCTTAGACCATTTTCGTTTAGCATTTACTATGAATGTAGGGTGGGAAGTTCCCACCAGGTGCTAGATTTTGTGAATCAGACCACAGTCCTCAGTCACCACACTGGATACAGGTCCTCCTGCCCTTCTCTTCTCGTGTCTGTAAAGGTTGCTCTTTCACACTCCAGTCTTTCCACCCCCAGCTGTCAGAAGAATCTTCTTAATTCACACCAGGCTGCCAGTCTACTGTCCACCAGATAAAACATGAACTCTGACCACCCCATATGGTCCCAACTCAGCTTCTTAGTCTTGACTCCCACATCTTTGCCTACAACCCAAAAAACCTGTCCCCATGCAAGCCTCACACAGCCTCCTGCCTTCCATCCTGCTGTCCCGAGTGTGAAACACTCCCACACTTGGCTGCCTGATGAACACTTCTCTGCCTTCAAGACCGGTTCAAGTGTCACATTCCCCAGGAAAGCATCACTGTCCCATAGGCCCAGGCCTTCTAGATGCTCTTCAAATTTAGGGTCCTGCCCCTGGCATAGTCTTTGGGAACTCTTTTTAGGGGGCTTTTTGGGTATGTATCAGAGCTTTGAAACCCCTCAGGTGCCCAATCCCTTCCCATCTGACCTACTGAACCAGAGAATCACCCACAAGGTCAGCCTGCAGAGGAGCAGAAAGGAGAGTGGATCTTATAGCAGGAGTCCCAGTCTCATTAAGGGCTGTCTTTTCGGGGAGTAATCTGTAGTGTTAAAAATCCATACTCACTCTTTTAAAGAGCACAGCCTTCTTTCCCAACTGCTATCAGCTCTGGCAGAAGCTGAAAATGAGATTCTGGAATCACAAGAAATAAAATGACAAGGCATTAAATCACACTAGGGAATATGAGTGAAGTGCTAACAGCTGGTCAAATTGCTGGCTTCGCGGAGGTGGGGCACCCTCCTCCTGAGCACAGGCAAAGTACAAATATACCATGGCTTTACAGTGTGCCTCTTGTTCAGGTTGCCTCCCCCAATTAAGCAAATGTGCACAAAGGGCAGGGAATGACAGATAATGAGCCAGGCCTTGGAAGGGTCGAAGGAGATCAGAGAAGAAATCTCGTGACTGGGGCAACGTAGAATGTGCCACGTAACAGTTAAAGCTCTGCTTCTCCACCTGGGTTTGGACTTGACCTAAACATTGTATTCAGAAAGGAAGGGAAGAAAGACAGTCACCAATGGGCAACTAAGGATAACACTGCTGCTAAGATGACAGCGAAAGGGGGTTGCTTCACTCAAAAACCGGGAGGGGCAGAAGCAGGGGGAATGGCAGCAGAATAAGAAGCTGGGCAAAGGAAAAGGTATCAGTGAGGCCCCTGAATTGTCGGATGGATCAAAGAGTTAAACACAAAAAACAAAGCCATGACATTTCTAGAAGAAAATATGAGAACTCTGTTTTAAAATATCTCCACGGGGAAGAGCTCTCTAAGTAAGATATAGAATCCAGAGGCTACAGCGAGAAGAGTACTAATTGCATAAAAATATTTTTATGTCCATATGGAAAGAGATATCATAAACAAGATTAAAATTTGTTAGTACATATTAGAGGCAACAGAATAATTTCCTTAATGTATAAAGGGTTCCTACACATCAGGAAAAACAACAAAAACCAAATCTAATAGAAAAATAAGAAAATGATCTAAGCAGATAATTTACCAGAAAGGAAACACAAATGACAAATGTATAAAATGATGCTCAATCTCATTTACAATAAGAGACATGCAAATTAAACCCACAAGGTAACAGTAATCTTTACTTATCACACTGGAAAAGAACAAAAAGCTTAGTGACAAATTGTATTGCCGAGATGATGGAGAAATAGATGCTATCATATAATGCACCAATTTACATTTCCATCAACAAACTCTATAGCTAGCATTTTTGCACAATCTGTGGCAATGCAAAATGCACATACTCTTGCCCTAACAATCTTTTCTTCTTTTAGTAATTTACCTGTTTATAACAGAAGATGAATAAAAATATATTTATATAAAGTTATTATGATATAATTTATAAGGACAAGAGAGGGGAAATAATTTAAGTGCTCACTTATAGGGTGCCTGCTAAGTAAAGAATGACATAGCTTTATAAAGAAATATTATATATAGCCATTAAATACAAATAAAAGCTAGATATAAGGTATTAAAATAATGAGACAATCCTATTTATCCCTACTGATAACAACCTCTAAGGAACATTAAGCATGGAACAGAAAACAGTGAATGAACACCTCCAGTATTAAAAGGAGGGAGACAGAGAGAATATATATGTTATTGTTTATATGTGTGTGAAATATTTCTGAATAGATACACAAGAAATTGGTAATCATGGTTGCATTGGGAAGGAGAACTGGGGGGCTAGGGACAGAGATGAGAGGGGGACTTTTCACTGATACCTTCTATACCTTTTAAATTGTTGCCATGTGCATTTATAAAGTTTTTTCTAGTTAATGAATTAAAAACTACAATATATACTCAAATAAAATGGTCTATCCTGTAGTGTCCAATGTAGTAGCCACTAGCCACATGTGGCTATTTAAATTTATATTAAGTAAAATTAAATACAATTAAATACAATTTAAAATTCAGTTCCTTAGCCACACTCACCACATTTCAAGTGCTCCACAGCAACACATAGCCTGTGGCTATCATATTAGAGAACATTTTCATTATCACAGTAAGATCTGAGTTCTTTAGTTCTAATTTAAAAGGCCCATTAGAGACAACAACCAAGCCTTAACTGTCTCTGCTGATGAGGAAAGAAATATGATGGTGGATGCTATCAGGATGAAAATCCCTATATCTCCTATATCTGTACACACTAGCCCTGTCACCTACCTGCCTGCTATATTAACATCCCGTGATTAGGCGACAACATGTATGTGACCATCCAAAGGTTAAAACCGGTTGGCAAGCACTTTAGTCCTTAAGGCTCAAAGTCCAGCACTCTACTATAGAAGGTGGTAAGAATTTAAATTTTCTTTTTTTTTTGAGACAGAGCCTCAAGCTGTCACCCTGGATAGAGTGCCGTGGCATCACAGCTCACAGCAACCTCCAATTCCTGGGCTCAAGTGAGTCTCCTGCCTCCACCTCCCAAGTAGCTGGGACTACAGGCGCCTGCCACAACGCCCGGCCATTTATTTTTGCTTGCAGTCATCATTATTTTTTGGCGGGCCCAGGCTGGATTTGAACCTGCCAGCTCAGGTGTACATGGCTGGCGCCTTAGCCTGTTGAGCCACAGGCACCGAGCCGTGTCTTACTGTCTTAACTTATAATACTCTCTACTATTGAACGTCTGTAACATAGTAAACATATTTTTAATTCATTGTAATACTTTCTTAAAATTATTTCTCGCTATAACTTTATTTTTCAAAATCATAAACAGCTATATTTAAGAAATGAATATTTAAAAACAATTATCATCTTCCCTTTGAAAAATAAAAAAGCCAATTTGATTAGTTTGCTAATAAACTTGCCTTTTTTGGTCAACATATCCTTATCAATAGGCCAGAGAGAACCTATTGCCCTTTCAATATTTGTACTGTAAACAAATTCAACTTGTCTTCAATAGAAAATAGAAAATTATGCCAATAAGTATCACTTGTGGGAAAGAATATTTGAAACTAATTTTTTTCCATATGGATAACAGTGCTTTAAAACATAAAAGGCCAGAATGTTTACATGAGACAGAAAAAAACCCCTAACATTAGTGTAATTATGTTCCTATAATAATTGTGGCCTTTAGGTCTCCTTTCTTTCCACTCTCAAATTATTGGATAGGACACACACTGAAAATAGAAAGGGAAAAACAGCTAACACAGGATAGAAAAATATAAATTGTTTTACTGGGGAGGAAAATGCATAAACTAATAAATATAAAACTAAAGAAACCATTGTGCTGCCTTTAGTTATTAGTTTTAAAATAAATATATGAGAAATATCTTACATTAATGTGTTTACTTATGTGATTTTAGAGGCTGATCTAGTATACACATTTCTTTGATGACTCAGAAATGTAGAAATGTAAATGTATTAGCTTCTCTCAGCTAAATTACAAACAGGTGATAGTTGTAAAGCCAAGCGTATGAAAGAAAATGTAAACTTGCTGTTAGCCTTTTAAATAAAAGCCAACTACCAGGCACTTGTAATAGACTTTTATTTAAGAAAACTAATCTTGCTGACTGCTGCCCCAGTGTGGTACAATATTAAACATCAGAGACTTGAATATTAAAAGAAAAATATCTAATACCTTTCCCTGTCATGGTCTCTTTTGATGGTTTAAGAAATAAAAACTAAGCTGAAAAGATGAGTTTTAAAGTTCTTTGAGAAATCTGCTCCTTGTCTCTTTTCACTCCATTAAAATGCTTTCACATAATGTGAAAGAACGTCGTACCTGTTTAAACAAAACAGGTTGAAAAGGAACAAAGAACCTTTCCTGCCTCTGATGCATATACAAACATAGGATTTATTGAGGACATCATTACAGGAAATAAAATGATTATACAGATTTTTTAGGAAAACACAAGATTTGAAGTTATTTGCAAAACATCTAACTGTAGATTTTATTATTTTATAAATTAGCAGGATGAGTTTTGATGCCTTTTAGTACTTGATTTTGTAATTCAGCAACATTTAGGAAACAAAAACTGCTTTGGAAAAAAAGCAAAAACACAAAACCTAGAAAGGTAAAATAATGTACAGAAATGTTTGTACATTATTATAAACATTTTTGTACATTAGTATAGATTGCAAGTACTATTTTCATAATCTATTGAATTACTCCCTTTCAACTAACTGCATTTCAAGACCATGCACTTGAGCAGGTGTTCATTATATGCATTTTTAGTTGTATCACAACCTTCATATCCCTCGTTGAGTTTTGTCTTTCTGCCAATGATTCTGATAAAGCATCTGACCCTCAGAATTCAATTTCTCCATATGTATTTCATTATTAGTTTTTAGAAGAATAAGCAAGAGATTCCCAATTCAATATCTTACACTCTCCAATAACTGAATTAGCACAATTCTTAGGTGGCTGAATAATTTTATGGAAAAATATTTTTAGAATCACGCTCTTAAGGGAAGCTATTTGCACGTACTATTCTTTGAACCCAAGGAATTCATACTGTCACTTGGGTAGCGCTTGGTTTATCAAATACTTTTCGTTCTTTCTTCTAGTTTATTTTTACTTTATATTTTTACATTACATGAAATGTGAAAACGTATATGCACATTATGTTTATATACAATTTGTGTGATTCTATATACCTACATAAAAATACCTGCTCGTGTTTTGTAAATATACGTATGTAAACTACATGTACAAAAATAATGGGTACATTTACTTTCTACAAGATTAGTAATTTCCTCCATATGTAATATTAAGATTAGTAGATTCAGCAATAAAATGATTCTTCTTGATTCTGCATCCTTCATTAGGAAAGAAACAGAAAATATATTGATACATTTATTTGAAATATATAGTAAAATACATTTATTGCAGCTGAGTTACTCATCACAAGTATACTATAAGATAAAATCAGATAATTAATAGTAACTAAAATGCGTACATTACATTTCAATTTTTCAAAGTGTATTTATCGAGAATATATTTTATTTTTTCATAACATTCACATAAGAAAATGCTACAAAGCACGTTTATTTTCAGGTTTTATTCCATCTACTACACTATTTGCATTTTAACTTTCTTCCTTTATCATAAAAGAAAAAAACATATAAAAGAAAAGTAATAAATAATTATTCAGTGCTTAGAGGAAAATAAATAGCAAGGTCTTACGCGATGCTTTCAATCAGGATCTCATCCTTGATGCCATGTCAAAGAGAAGCATATGTGTTTATTCAATGTTATGCTCTGAATCCACAATTTTTTATGTAGGTTTTCACTATTTAGACAAATATTATTATGAAGTTACCAACTGATAAAATAGAATTATCATTGTTTTTATGTTTATGTTAATTTCATACTAAGTAATGTGTGTCTGTTTTCTTCAATACATATCCTTCTATCACTCATCACCATATCAAGAAAATTTGGCAATCGTCCTTCTAAAAGATCTTAGTTTTACCATCTAATGAACGTAGCTTTATTAGAATATAGGAATGAAAATTAAGAATATAGTCTCAAGTAAGTGCTTCTCAGACTTCTTCCATCTTGGCACAAAAGTACTTCTATAATTGTCATGCTTAAATGTGGCTATGAAACAAGACTAGTAGGAGGAATGAGTTTGGGGATGTTGCCAGAGTCATTAATGAAACTTGGCTTGGCCAGCAACTGGTTGTCATACACCCACAAAAGATAATGTCAGAAGAGGAAAGAAAGAAAACAGAATAGAAGAGGAAAGAAGTGAGTATACCACCTTACTTCTACAGCTATTCTTCCTCTTTTATCCTATCGATTATAGTTTGTTGTAAAATGACATCGCCCAAAAAATTCAAGCAAACTTTGAACTTGAAAAGGCGTTTGAAAGTAAATAAAGTGTTAATAAATAACGCTTTAAAGAAAAAAGCATTATTCTTTTGCTACAGAATATAATATATCCTCAGCTAGTATGTCTAAGATTCAACAAATGAGAGTATCCATTGAAAAGAAAACAGAGGGGACAAGAAGGGAGGGCAGAGATGTTGGATGATGGCTACTTGAAGACACATTAAGAACAAATAAAAGGAAACAATGTTCCTCTTAGTAAGTAATAACGTTAGAGAACTCACTAGAATAATTTAGTACTATACAAACTTCAGTAGGACAACAGAATATAAAACACAAAGGTAAAATAACATAATTAAACTTTGTGTCAAGGAAAAAAAAACAGTTTCTACAAACATTTCAATTCTTAAATGTCTTCAAGACTTTCTGTACTGGAAGAAAAACCTTTGCCATGTGAAAGGGAAGCAAATCAAGAGAGTGTGTGTGTGCATGTGTGATTAGAAAATGCAGGCAGGGCGGTGCCTGTGGCTCAAAGGAGTAGGGCACCAGCCCCATATGCCAGAGGTGGCGGGTTCAAACCCAGCCCTGGCCAGAAACAGCCAAAAAGAAAATACAGGCAGAATGGGGACCACAGATCCCATTCTTGGCAAGAGAAAAGACCACCAGACAAAGGATAAAAACAGAAAAATAAAGTGAACAAGGTGGAATAAAAATAGGTCAGCTAAACCAGCTGCTAAATTTCTTATCTGAGCAAGTTTCCTGCTTTTCCTATCAGCCTGGCCTGTAGAGGATATAGCTGGTAAACACCCCTGCTAGGTCTGTGAACACTGTGCAGAAACAAAGGCCACAGAGGAAGCTGCATGCAAGGCCTGGCAAGAAACATTAACTAGGCCGGTCTCCTGTCCAGTCAACAGCCTAAGTGAAGACCCATTGTGAAAATTTGTATTTGGCCAGGGCAAAGATCAAAGGGATAACTTGAGCCCTGAAATATGGGTAGAAGAGCTTATAACCCTTACCACAGAGGAAGATGCCTCTGGGTGGAGATCAGAGGAAAATTCTTCTGTCCCACCAATTCTTCAGAGGAGGTTGATGCTGGTGGTGTTTTACTCCACAGTGAGCTCGTGGGATTAGCTCTCCCCTCCCCCAAAGAATATGTGTGTGTGGCCACAGACAGGAGGCTGCCCCCACACAAGGATTTGGATTTCTTAAGGCTGCTCAGACCTTTAATGTTAATGATTATAGATACAATTGAGAAACTGCTGATGTTTTTGTTCCCTTCCTCAGCTTCCCCTCTGTGCTAATACAGAAATAGCCTTCAATAAAGGCTATTTATTTGCTGACTGGAACAAACACTCAGGGCCACTTCCGTGAGCCCCGCAAGCTAATAGGGGTCCCCAGTGCTCCCACCTTTGATAATTCTATTCTACATGTCCTCTTTGTCTCTTGCAGCTTCTAACTTTATTTTTCCTCAGTTGGTGGCCACCAGATCCACAGGTCTTAAAGGAACCTGCCCCCAGAACAAGACCCCAGCAAGAAGACAACCAGATATTAAGAGTTAAAGAAGCTAATTTCTCAAATTTTAAGATCAATCAGAGAAAACAGTAACTTTCATTACTTCTGTCAATGTTCTGACGAAGCTGTTGGGACAAAACAGCTTTCTATTATAATATAATCTATTTTATATTGATACGGAAATATTTGGGGTTTTTTTTACTTTATTTAAATATTTCTTTTTCTTTCTTTCTTTTTTTTTCTTTTTTATTGTTGAGGATTCATTGAGGGTGCAGAGAACCAGGTTACACTGATTGCTTTTTAAGTAAAGTCCCTCTTGTAATTGTGTCCCGCCTCCAAGAGCTGTGTCACACATGGTGACTCCCTACCACCCTCCTTCTTCCCTCTCTCTACTCCTCTCTTCCTCCACCCCCAACCATGTACTAGGTCAATTGTCCTGATATGAAAATTGAGTACATTGGATTCTTGCTTCTCCATTCTTGTGATGCTTTATTAAGAAGGTATTCTGGCTCGGCGCCTGTGGCTCAACAGGCTAAGGCACCAGCCACATACACCTGAGCTGGCGGGTTCGAATCCAGCCCAGACCCGCCAAACAACAAAGATGGCTGCAACCAAAAAAATGGCCGGGCATTGTGGCGGGTGCCTGTAGTCCCAGTTACTTGGGAGGTGGAGACAGGAGACTCGCTTGAGCCCAGGAATTAGAGGTTGCTGTGAGCTGTGATGCCATGGCACTCTACCCAGGGTGACAGCTTGAGGCTCTGTCTCAAAAAAATAAAAAAATAAAATAAAATAAAATAAAATAAAATAAAATAAAATAAAATAAAATAAAATAAAATAAAATAAAAAGAAGGTATTCCACCTCCATCCAGGTTAATACAAAAGATCTAAAGTCTCCATCTTTTTAATGGCTGAGTAGTATTCCATGGGATACAGGTACCACATGCATTCTACCTTTCCTGGATTGGTGGGCATTTAGGTTGTTTCCACATGTTGGTGACTGTAAATTGAGCTGTGATAAACAGTCTAGTGTAAATGTCCTTATGATAAAATGACTTTTTCTTCTGGGTAGATGCCCAGTAATGGGAATGTAGGATCAAAAGAGAGGTCTAGTCTTGGTTCTTTGATGATTCTCCATACTTCCTTCCAAAAGGGTTGTATTAGTTCGCAGTCCTACCAGCAAGGTAAAAGTGTTCCCTTCTCTTCATGTGCATGCCAGCATCTGCAGCTTTGGGATTTTGTGATGTGGGCCATTCTCACTTGGGTTAGGTGATTCCTTAATCATAAGCAATCAACAAAGGCAGGAAACTGACTGGGTGTGGAGGTGGCTCATGCCTATAATCCTACCACTTTGAAAGGCAGATTGCTTGAGCTCAGGAGTTGAAGATCAGCAAAGCAGGAAGGAAATCATGTCTGTACTAAAAGAGAAAAAATTAGCTAGGTGTTGTGGCAGGCACGTGTAGTCTCAGCTCCTCAGGAAGCTGAGGATACATGAGGATAGCTTGAGCCCAACAGTTCAAAACTCCTGTAAGCTATGAAGAACCCAGGGCACTCAACCCCAGGGCAACAGAGTGAGGCTAGGTTTCAAAACAAACAAAACAAATAAAAACAAGGCAGAAATCTGTTAAAATACCTTATCTTTGTGATGATGAAAATATTCTCATTGCACAGGTTGAAATTAAATTTGAGAACACCACACTCATAACACTATGAAAAGGTAAAATACAGAAAATATTTACAAATCCTTAATATTTAGACTCAATTGGACATCCTCTTTCAGAAATAATTTACTATTTCATGTATGAATATATTGTGTACATATGTGCTAAAATAAGTAATAATGGCATGAAAGAAATATTTTCTGCTCAAATGAAGTAGAAAGCCATAGAGAAAAAGAAATGGACTAAAGAGATAAGCAGTTTACAAATCACTGAAGATTTTGTAGGCTCCATTATAGAACTTGGACTTCGATGATCAGTGATTTGGTTCTTATAGTAATCATGAAAAATGAAATGCTTTTTCATATTTGAGTTGCAGGTTGAAATTATTTTTTCATTGGGAATGGCTAGAAGTAAGGATACCATTTAAAATCATCTTCTTTCTAAAAAATGGCAGTAGTTCAATTTCCACATATAAACTCAAATATATGAACATATCCACGTGTTTTACTGTTTGAAAAGCATAAAAGATCAGTTGCCACTGTTCACATTTCCCCTTCAAGGAGTTCATCTTCTAAAGTCTTGACCATAAAAATGTGCAACTGAAAAGAGAAATCATCTAAGTAATGCAGTTGACATTATTACTCCACATCTACAAAATTTTCTTTAAATCCATTTCACATAACATAATATGTTCAAATGTCATCATGAGATTTTGTAGCTTATTAGTACTTATAAAATTTATATATTTGATGATAATGAAAAAATATCCCATCAATGGACATTTATTAGGAAGACACACATATTTTAAAACATAAAAACTAAATAATTACAGTATTAGATCACTTAAGCTTCTAAAATATTTCTATTCTAAAAAAGGTCCATATTCAAACAGTATAAACTATTAAGTGGAATTAATTATCTATGATTACATCTTCTTGTCCTGAATCAACCTTGCTGGAATTAAAGACTCATGAAGACCTGCAATACCCAGAAGAAAATTTGGGGGCATCTACCCAGAAGAAAAAAAGTCATTTATCATAAGGACATTTGCAATAGACTATTCATCACAGCTTAATTTACAATCACCAAAATGTGGAAACAACCTTAATGCCCACTAACCCAGGAATAGATTATCAAGCTGTAGTATATGTATATCATGGAATACTATCAATCTACTTCATGAAGTAGCAATGAAAAGAATTTTATGGTTGGGGGTCACTACAACATGAGGAACTGTATTAAAGGGTTGCAGCATTAGGAAGGTTGAGAACCACTGCAGTAGACGATATAATACATACCCTCGTAAGAGAAAAAATCAAATCAATTCAAAGTGGGGGGCAAAGGAACGAAGGACTAGGGAGAGGGGATGAAGGACAAAGATGGCGGTTACAGTGTATGGCACACCTCTTGGGGGCGGGACACAACTGTAAGAGGGACTTGTATTCACATTCTTAACAATCAATGTAATCTAATTCTTTGTACCATCAAAGAACCCCAAACAATAAAAAAATTATAAATAAATAAATAAACAAGACTCATGAAGAAAAGTAAAGGAAGGTAAAAATGAACATGTAGCCTTTGGGAATATGAGTGATGAGCATCAGTGGTGAGATGAAGGTCAAAATATCTGTTATTTTTAAACTATTAAAACGTCCATTTTATTTTTTCTACCAATATCAGCAAGGAGCAAAACGGAGGCAAGACATTGGAAATGGTGAGTTTCATGACCTACTTTCAGTGGCAATATATAAAATCCACTTAAGGTTATGTATATCAAAACTAATAACTTATATATTTCAACCAAATTTTTGTACTCTGTATTCATGTAAATGTACAAAAATCTGATGAAAAGTCTCTTTAACTTCACATTCTGAAGTTTATATTGACTTTTTAAAATATCCACAAAACGATTAAAAGCATATCCACAGACCTAACATAATTTTTATACCACTTAATAAGATTTTTCTGTGTACCAGGAATTTCAGAAATGGAGGCCTTGAACATTTGTCTGTGACTGTTGAGTCATGGGTAGACCAATGAACCTTCATGAAAGCTCAATCAATATACAAAATCTTCTTGTCATCAATGGAGGTGACCTTTGAAGCTCCAAGATTGCCTTTCAAATTGTTCTCTAGCGATACCTCAATGGGCTTTATGGTTGGAGACAATAGAATAAATATTAAGTAAAGTAGAAGAGTTGTCAAATCCTAATGAAACCTGAGCAAACATAATAGGCCCACATAGGTGCACAAGGAAGAGGATCAGAAATCATCTTACAGCAGGGGCCATGAAAATCAGCACACAACCATAGGTGGTGACAGCAAATCCTGTGTGATATAGGACATCTATTTAGTCAATTCCAGATAAGAGAAAGGTTATTTACAAATCTCCTAAGTTTAATTCACTGGGAACACACAGGGCCATTGCTGGAATTTGTACAGAAGAAGGACACCATTCTCCAGTTTCCCAGGTGTCCAGAACGAAACAGTATGGAATAGTATTAAGAAGTAGGGGTTTCTTAATTTTTCATATTAGGACTTCATTAGAAAATTCATTTGTTTTATCTCTGCTTTCAAAATTTGTTGCTCCTTCATTGCTACTGTGACCCAGAGAAATATTGGTTACAACTTTTACAAAGTGGTATTAAAGTAGTTCAAACTTTAATTTCTAAGTACAATAATTCTAAAATACCTTAAACTATCACTTTCCAAAAATAGAATGAAGAATGTATTATACCTGCAGAATATTTGATAGCATATTAATTGTGTAGAGATGCACATACCATAAATCTTTTTTAAGTTTGTGCGCCATTCTCTTGCCGGTTTTGAAGGAATTACTATAACGTTAGGAACAGCCACAATTCATTTCAGATGATAATATTACAATATTTCATTTTTCCATATTTGGGATACACTAATAGAATGTTAAATGATTATTAAATACAAACCACCTTTCTAAGGAATGATGGAATATTATATAATCATTAAGATTTTATTAGGGAGGGGGGAGGCTGGCTGGAGGGAGGGTAACTGGTGGGGGAAAAAAAAGAGATTATTGGAAATATTCTACTAACTCTCTTTCCTCAGATTTCAAATTATTAATGTAAACGTTATGCATTTTTAGTAGAGTATTCAGGGTTTTTTTGCCTAAGACAAATTTCTAAGTTTTGAAGAAACACTTTATGAAATAGTTCACATTTCATCTATTCCTCATTTACTGTATAATTATCATGAGATCTAAAAGAACTACCTACAGCAGAAGAAAATTTGTCTTGTAAATGAAACTGCCCCTAGTTCTAGAAGTAGAGTTTAATTTTAAACTCCCTCCATTGCAATTAAATATAAAATAAGACATACTTGAATAACTTACAGGTTAAGAAACTGATATTATTTCAGAAACACTGGAAATCACATAGTTACAATATTACGAAGCAATTTAAAAATATTCTGCACATCATTTTAAAGTGCTATTGAATTCAAATAGCAATAATGTGTATCCGAGAAAAAGTGATTCTGATTTGAAGTATCACAATTCATTAAAAAAGTAATACCCCAAATTAACAGAGAGAGAACAGAGGACTATTAGGGCAGTGAAAAGACTCTCTATGATAATGTAATGATGGATACATATCAGTACATATTGGTCAAAATCCATAGGATGTATGTACAACATGAAAAGTGAACCTGATGTAAGCTACAGACTCAGGGTGATGATAAAACTGCCTTTATAATTAGAAGTATACATCAGTTGAACAATAAGTTAAATACAGAAAGGGACTTTGAAAAAACAATTTTAAGAAAGAATATGAGAAGTGGAAAGAGCTTTGGAACAGTTTTCATTATGACTGGGGAAACACACACGCACCCCTAGCGCCCATCTGACATGCTCTGTCCGAGCCCAGGCTTCGAGTTGAGAGGTAGAGAAAACTCAAATATTGTCTCTCTTCTTCTCTCGCTCGTTCTCTTGCTCTCACTCTCTTTCTCACACACCCAAAGAAAGAGAGAAAAGAAGAAAAAGAAGAGATGACAAGAAAGTTGAAATTAATGAATCTTATCCAGCATAATATTGGCTTTATTTTGGTGGTACAAACACTAATTTTTTTTTTATTTTAACCATTTAATCAATGAACATTTGATTAAAGGGATTTAAAACTCTTCATTCTCAACTACTATCAGCAAAGTATATTTTTTCTTTCTATATAATTTATGCAGCGGTGTGTGTATCTATACATATACAAAGATTAAGAGCTGTTTGAAAATAAAAAAATTAATTTTCACTTCAATTGCATTTCCTAATTCATGACAGAATTATAAAAATGAATGAGAAAGAGAAAAACTAAGAGCTATAATGTTTTTAAATCCAGTGGAATTTAAGAAACAAAACGTTCTTTTCCCCCCCTTTAATTTCTGATCAGGCATAACAACAGAGACATTAATTGTTCTTGGTATTTCCTTAACATATCATTATCTGTCAACTACTCAACAAGTGTGTACTGTCTGTAATCTTAAACAACTTAGTATAGATCTTGGTGTCATAAGAAAAAAAAAAACAGCAAGAAGTAAACAAACAAATGAAATGCTCAAGGCAGGAGAATAAAAAGACATAACCCCCAATAGGAAAACTCTTGGATGCTTCTACTCAAGGCATTTTAATAGAGAAATTAAAACATACAAAAAAATTAAATTAATTTATAATATTTCAGCAATGAAGAGGAGATGCTGAATTGGTTAGTTAATCCGCATTGACATCAGTTTGTGATTAATTAATTCAGATTTACTAAAATATAAAAGTTAAGATTGGGGAGAATATATCGTATTTGCTTTCTTTAATAATCCTGGCGATATATACAAGATTCATTATTATTGTGTCATCTCCTGTACTGACTCTCTATTCAGGGCAATTGTGGTACCCCGGTACTGTGAACAGTGGTAATTAGTTACTTTGCTGTAGTGCTTAATGACTTCTAAATAAAAGCAAGTAGACAGGTTTATAATGTTACTGCCAAGCTACTGTTTATTCTTGAAACGGAGCATCTGCTTTGAATTATTGCTAAACTTCCATAGAAAATTCTCCACAGTGTTAGACAAACAATATGTAGTCATTTTAGATGAGGAAGTGCTTATACCGTGAAAGAACTATCTGGTTGAATGTACATATTTTTTGCCCAACAAGTATGGACAATTAAAGAAGGGGATGAATTACACAACAACTTAGGTCTTTGCAAAAGTACTTCCCCAAAGAATAACATTTCTTTGATAAGCAAAATACTATAACTATTTCAAAGGAAGAAAAAATGTGCAGAAGTCAACCACTTGTTTATGCAAGGAAAGATGATGTCTTTGAGTCTCATGCTTTATACGGCTGGATTTTTCTGTAAAGAAAAGGAATAAACCCGATACCAAATGTTAAAAAAAGGGATATTGATTTTCTATGAAGAATGTAAACAATAAATGAAAATTTAAGCCTGACAAATACCATAAACATTTTCTTTTGGTTTTTTAGTGTGTATTCGTTTCCTAATGTTGTAACAAATGGCCACAAAGTCAAAGGTTTAAAACTACACAAATTTATTACCTCACAGTTCTGGAGGTCAGAAGTCTGAAACAGGTTTTATTTAGCACAAATCAAGGTATTGATAGGGCCGTGTTCCTTCTAAGGCCTCTAAAGGAGAATCCATTTGTTTGTCTTTTTCTGCTTCTGGAGGCCACCCGTGTTCTTTGTCCCTATCCTCAAACCAATAGCACAGCATCTTCAAACCTCTCCCCTCCTCCACACTCACATCTCCCAGGCTCCTTCATTATCCTCCCAGCCTTTTGCTTCAGTCACCATATCACCTGCTCTGCCTCTGACTCTCCTGCCTCACTCTTCTACTATGAGGCCCTTATGATCAGATTGGACCACTTGGTTATTCCAGGATAAGCCTCTCCATCTAAAACCCCTTAATTTAACCAAATATGCAAAGTTGCCTTTCCCATGTAAAGTAATACAGGGTGGCTATAAAGTTGTGTGCGATTAACTATGCACACGAAATTTATGGCCACCCTGTATGTGCATAGGTTTCAGAGATTAATATATGGACGTCTGGAAGGCATTTATTTGGCCTTCTGCACAATTTAAGTGTTTGTTCCCAGTAAGATAAGACTTTCTGTCGTGACTGAATTTGCATATGGTCAATAATTCTTCAAACTATACAAATTAATCAAAAATTAAAGTATACATACATAGAGTAAATAAATCCGTAACGCACTGCTATATTTTACTGAGATACAAAATTCTCCAAGCAATTTACTGTTAGGATTTATCAAAGGACTTATTGAAACATTTGGATATTTGGAAGTATCAGTTTTATAACTTCAATAGTTTTTTTCCTAATCCATTTAACTATCAGTGATAATTATCCATGTTGTTTTATTTAAAACCAAAGGACTTAATAAAGCACAAGGAATGTCATATATAAATAAATATCACCTATATTTTACAGACGTAAAAACTTCAACCAATGGTAGTTAAATGGGCTGGGCGCAGTGGCTCATGCCTGTAATCCTAACACTTGGGAGGCTAAGGTGGGTGGTATGCCTGAGCTCACAGGTTGAAGACCAGCCTGATCCAGGGCAAGATCTAGTCTCTAAAAACAGCTGGGCATTGGGGTGGGCACCTATAGTCCCAGCCACTTGGGAGGCTGAGGCAAGAGAACCACTCACGCCCAGGAGTTTGAGGTTACTGTGAGCTATGACACCACAATTGTAGAAGTATGTAGGTCCCAAAACCATGATGGACATTAGATTTTTGTTCAGTCTGATTTTCCATTATTGTTTAGTATTGTTTTAAAGGAAACTAGTTAGTTTTCTTTATATTTTATTTTAGGTTATATGCCTGCTTCTATATGTTAGTTTTTCATATGCTTTTCCCCCTTTAGTGGGAGTCTTTTGTTTAATAAGAGTGACAAAGTGACACTCTGTCTCAAAAGAAAAAATTGTAGTTAAATATCTTAGTTTTGCAAGTTTAAAAAAATGGCCACATATACACATCACTGTGATGCACCTTAGAGCTTGGAAAGCTGTTAAATGAGGAATAGGAGAATTACTACATTTAGACTAGAAGAAATCCAAATCTTTCCTTTATGTTAAACATTTGTAATGTTTTCGCGTTACAGTACATATTTCATTTTTACAAAATGATAAAACTTATAGATTAGTAACAATTTCTTAGTGTTCATTTGTGATTATATATTTAAGTTAGATTACAAGAATTCCATCAAGATATTAAGTGAAACTTTTTCTGTCCTCAAAACAAATAACATAAAAACCTCATAATCTAAAGAATAACCAAGGTTTAGGGCCATTTACCTTCCTTCAAGGCAATTATTTTCATTAACTGTTTTCATGACCTATACTGACTCTACTTCTCTTCCTTCATCCGTTTATTTAAAGAGAAAACAAGGAAGAAGTGTTGTGGTTTTATTTGCCAGGTAGGAAACACAGTAACTTTAATTGGCACTTCTACAGCCACCTTCTCTGGAGGAAAAAATCTTAAAAGAATCACTTACGAAGACTGACATCCTGTTCCCAGGTAATAAGTCTGCTTAATCGATAGACACATTTATCTACCACTGACTACAGGAAGTATAATTAAGAGACATAGCAGAGTAGAGAGGGAACGGAAGCGACGGTTTACAAGTTTGTTGTTGGTAATGGCCATGCTGAATAGGCTTCCTGTCTGCCAAGCAGACACCATGGAAGGGAGACTTGGGCTATCTTTCCGATCCCTCACCCAAGAGGGTTGTCTATAAAGAAAAAGGCTACTGCGTTCTCTTTGGGTGGTGCCTGTGGCTCAAAGGAGTAGGGCGCTGGCCCCATATACTAGAGGTGGTGGGCTCAAACCTGACCCCAGCCAAAAATTGCAAAAAAAGGAAAAGAAAAAGGTTATCATATTTAAAATGTTTGGTGAAGCAAAGCTGAGGTTGGATAAAAAGGTTATATTTTGTCTGGATATCAAAGAACTATATATTAAAAGTATAATTCTTACCTTTCTAAATATTCATTTCCAATTCCAATATATTTGCTATAGACAGGCATTCATAGGTAGTCAATGATAACCCTTTATATAATAATAATTCCAGCTAGATAAGGAAAGGGTTGCTTATCTTTTTCTTAACCTCTTCCTTCCCTTATCCTGACAAAAATAGAACTTCTGAGGTTGAGAAGGTAGATATTAGGTGGTTCAACAACTTCATCTGAATATGAGATTGAGAATTTAAATGGTATTTATAAAATAATTAAAAGTTACAACAGTGGAATATGAAAAAGCAGTCATTAAAGATGAGTGTGAGATAATTTAACAGCATATGGTTGAAATTACTAATCGAAAATATGAAACTATTTACTGTTTATACTTGATAGAGAAGACCGTAAACTTCATTACAAATAGAATTACTGAGGTAAAGTGCATGAATATTTAAATTTTTGATAACACTTTCTTATTTTTGGTATCATTATCTACTCTACTAACCAACTATAAAAGTATCTAGGTCCCAACACCATTATGCACATTTGTTCAGTCTAATTTTCCATTATTGTTTAGTATTGTTTTAAAGGAAACTAGTTATTTTCTTTGTATTTTATTTTAGGTTATATGCCTGCTTCTATATGTTAGTTTTTCATATGCTTTTCCCCCTTTAATGAAAGTCTTTTGTCTGATTCAAATAACTTTCTATTCACATTCTCCATATCCAAGGATCCCGTGTCAGAGGCTTACAAAAGTTAAATTCTCACTAGTGGAATATGTTATCATCTTTTATTTCACTGAAGACAGTAACTTTCTTTGTATGCTTTTAGTTTCATAAACCAAGTAACCAATTATTCTGGAAGTGAAAGAAAAAAATCTTAGGGTTAAAACTTAAAGGTAAACTTAAAAATAAAATTGTTTTCCAAATTGTATTTCATTCATTTGAAAAGAGTGGCGACATCTCCACCTTCAACGATGATATTGACTGTATATCAAATGCAGATTGTACCTGCACTCATTTTGATTAATACCCCTGTTGTTCTGATTGTTTCTCCTCAAATCAATAGAAAAAACTTCCAAATGTAGCGTTAAATAAGCCTAATTGAAATGCAAAATCAATTATAAAGATGGTAGGCCAGTGAATTTTATTAATGTTAACTAGAATAATATATTAATGCAGCAGGTATAACATTTTGCACTTTAAAATTTTTATAGTGTGGAAATTTACTGCAATAATGGGTAATTCCAAAACCCATATGTTATGCCTTAAAATGGATTTCCTGATATTTGTTTTCCATTATTACTTCTATTTTTGCTAGAAGTGGATGGAGGTACAGATTTCTTATCCATGCTTATGGGTAAATGGTAAAAATTGTTTTCAGTATAGAGACATACTGAATTCAAGAAGGCTTGAAATGTACAAGGCCTACAGGTTTTTGAAGATGCTTGAATCACTGCTAAAATTTCATAAGTATATAAATAGTATATGTCACATAATCTAGAACTCTTTTAAAAATTATCCAAAGTTATAAAAAATTCAATATGCTTTACTTCCACAGTGATATAATTATTAGAATGTTTTCTCCTACCAAAACAGGCTATCTTTGCTTTGTGTCACATGCTTATTAAATTTATTCTCTAGAGAATACCATAAGATACTTATCTTTCAAGTTTTAATAAAAAGTAACAATGAAATACTTTAAAATGTATTTTTGTTTAAAATGCACAATTTCATTTATTTATTTATTATACATTTAAAAATTAACTTCAAAACTCCCCAACAGCTCTTGGTATAAAGAGTTTATTTTGGTCACTTCTAGCTTTAAAGTCTTATACTTTATTTTACTATAACCACATAACTCCAAACCTCTGGATCTCCAAGCATTTAGCAGCCAAACACATTGGAAGCAGAATTTCAAAATGATGAATAGGTCATTAGTTGCATAACTTCTATTATAAGTGATAGATGAGTAGAGTAAAACTTGAATTTTTATCCTTAGAGTTATCTTCCAAATATTACTTTTTGTGCATTATTATAAATAAAAGAATTTCTTTGGTAAATGAAAGAATTTTTGGATCACTTTTTTTTTTTTAAATCTGGAACCACAAAACACATATATCACATTATATTTTCTTAAATTTCCATATAGTATTTCTATGAGGAAGCAAGAAGTGTAAAGAAAGGGGTGGTAAAAGATTCTTGTAAAAAATCAGAGGAGGCATTTAGCTTAGATTTGCCTCTCTTCAGGGCTACTAGTAAAACAGTAGGGCAGCAAGAAGGATCCTGACTCTAAGACTTAATAGCTAATAACCTTGAACAGGTCATAGGCTCTCACTTGGATTTCAGTATTCAAATTTCTGAATAGTGGTTGAATAAATTATCTCTTGTATCTCATCTAAGCATAAAAGACTGTAAATCTAGGAGAAGTAAAAAAGTTAGGAATGTAAAATACCAGTGTTTATCAGACACCTAGATTTGAGCATGAGTTCCCTGGAACCTGCTTAGTTAAAATAAGGGACCACCTTGGGGGAAAGACTCCCTATTCAATAAATGGTGCTGGGAGAACTGGATATCCACATGTAAAAGACTGAAACTGGACCCTCACCTTTCTCCACTCACAAAAATTGATTCAAGTTGAATAAAGGACTTAAATTTAAGGCATGACACAATAAAAATCCT
>CAUYRH010044725.1:0-42914 GCA_963574655.1 Perodicticus potto
ATTCTGCTTGATCTAGATACACCTGATATTGAAATTGGAGAAAATATATTGTTATAGAGGGAAATTACAAACATATTTCACTTATAAGTGAGGATGCAATATCCCAAACAACATATCAACAAGTTGAATTAAAAATTAATGTTCAAGTAATGTACTTTGGTCAAAATTGAATCCAATCTATGTGAGAATTAGTCACTATTTTTCTTTCCTTAGAAAGATTTTTTTTTTCAACCACCATGTCTAGGGATGTTGCAGCTGTTAATTGCATCATACTCTAGACAAGCTCTTCTCAACCAGGGTTTTGGGAGATAATTGAGCTATAACGCCCCCTATAATCTATTATATACAATGAATTAGTCTCCCTCCTATGTATCTAAATGCTACTATGTCTCATTCTTGGGAGGATTAAGAAAATAATCATTCTAATAAATTTCTGTAAGGCTGGGTTTTTAGGGGAAACTTGTTTGATAACAAACAAGTTCTGGACCACTGATTACACATTACTTGTCAATGAGACCTTTAAAAATTCCTGTATGCCATCCTCACTGATTCTGATTCAGTTGATTAGGAATGGGATTCAACAGCCTGTGTTATAAAAATCTCCCTGATTCAACAAAGTCTGAGAACCACTGCTCCAAATAGAGAAATCTAGTTCCAAGATGCTTTATGAAACAAGTGTCCCACAGTCCAGAGTGTTCCAGTTGGAAACTCCCAATGACATTACTGTGTCACCTAGGTGTGTGGTAGGCTGTGCCATCCAGGTTTGTGCAAGCGCACTCTATAATAATGTTCACACAATGACGAAATGGCTTTAATGACATTTCTAAGACTATATACCCATTGTTAAGTGACGTGTGATTGTACAGAGATAATAAATATATAACCTATGGAGTAGACCTGCCTATGCTTGTTGTAGTTCTTACTACCCATATCAACCTATTTCTCCCAAATTTTCTGTGTATGTGGGTGGGTGGGGGCCTCATTTTCAATTCTTGGAGGGACTGTGTATATGCACTGGAGTGTATTGTTGGAGGTTGGTGTCAGGGTTCTCCATGGGTTAAAGGTCTACAGGGGAAATGCATTTGGGGGCAAAATTTAAAAGACTCTATACAGAATGAATCAATGCAGCAACCTTCTGATTTCTCAGAAACCTTTTATTGATCTCCAACACAAAGTGTATATGCAAAATGCAAAGATGCCAAAAGACTTGGTTACGAGAATCCCAAGTCCCCAGAAAGACTGGATAGAAAAAAGGCTGGGTAAACGTGAACATAGGGTTGAGGGTCGCTAACAAAAGACCAATAATGTATTTAGAAAGGGGGAGGGGAAAATCAGATTCATTCCTACAGGGCAAGGAAGCCAGGTTCCCTAATCTAAACTGCCGATCAGGAGTTCAAAGGATTTAGGAGGGTTCGGCCTCATGCACCTGCTGACTCTCCCCACACAGGGATGGTGGAGATGACTTTGCTCTGTGGAGGACCCTCTGGGTTCCCTTCATCTTTGGTGGTCTTGATGAGCCCCCTGGGATGGTACATCTGCAGGGTTCTCCTGGATTGAGGAGGGTCACACCCCCCACTGAGAAATCAACCTACCTACCTGCTAGGTGGAACTCCCTAGATGTCCCTACCTTAATTTTCCAGAGTTCAATTCATTAGGGACATAGCGCTATCAATGTGTCAGTTATTCTTCTGGCTCCTTAGGCCATTTCAACAATGGAAAATTATTAACTATTAAAAAGGGGAACAAAGAGTTTCTTTCCCTTTGATGGGAATGGAGTCATTGTCTCTCTTTTGCCTAGCAGACACTAAGACATGGAAGCCAGATGTCTTTTCTACCACTAGGAGTCACAATCAGAAATAGGAAAAAATTAAACTTTGGGTTTTCTTGCATTGGCATTGCTTACCATAGAAGTTTATTCAAGTTCAATTCCAGCATAAAATCAACTCAAATCCCAGAAACAATGACAGGTACCAAATAAATAATAAATTTTGAATGATCTTATATATGTATAGTTTAGAAGAATCTTGTCATTAATATTGTTAATGACACTTTACTAATCTATTACATGAATGTACTGTAATTGATTTGTCTCTTACAATTCAGAATAGGCATGATTTCACTATGATAATAAGAATTTGAAGAACATCTAAATCTAACTTTTTGATTATTCGCTCAGGATTGAATTATAGATTTAAAAATATTGTTAGATCAAAAAGTAAATACATTTTTAAAGGTTCTCATTTTATACACCAAGACAGGCTTTATGAAACTGAATTTCTAGGGGATACTCATCTTCCTAAATAGAGAAGGGTGAAAGCTTCCTCATTTGAAGTTGATGAACGTAATAAAAATAGAATGGAATGGATTCTTGTGAGACTTTTAACTTACAGTTTATCTACTGTAAAGCTAAAATACTGGAGAAAACAGGAAATGCTCATTTGGTGACAATTTTAAGAACAACCAGCCATCACCCATCATCAAAGTGACTTCGTCAAAGTAGGAATGAGAAAGAGATACCAGCAATGTTTCCGGCCTATGCAAATGCTCAGCAGACCTGGCCAGCTTGTTAGGTGGAATTTCTTTGGTTATTTTTCTTTCTGCTGTAACACTAAGTATAAGGTATCTGACAAACAAGATGTAATATGACAAACAAGGAGTGGCCTTAGGCGTATTCCTGAATGAGTAGCTGTCACACCCATCTTCAAGGAGGTGATAATAAAGATTAAGAGTCTAATCTATCCTTTTGCTGTTTTTATCTGTCATGCAGAGTGTAATTATAGTGTTTCCCTTTTAAGTGGCTCTTAGTGTGTTTGGCCAAAGGGGGAAACCAAAGCAGTTGGTAAAAGTCAGGTGCTTCACCACCTCCCTCTATCGTATTTCCCTGGTTGCAGTTGCAGCAACCCCGCCTGGGAGGACTTTTATTTTTTTTTAAACTAATAGGTCAAATCTACTGATTTTGGCCAATAGCTCTAGCCTTAGAAAAACACAGCGGCCTTCCCCTCACTTGCCTTTTCTTATTATTTATGCTATTATTATCAAGTACTAGTGTTAGTGGTGAAAGCAGTATTTCTCTTGTGTTTCCTTTCAAATTGTCTATGGAGAACAAAGACGTGTGTGTGTGTGTGTGTGTGTGTGTGTGTGTGTGTTATAGAGAGACACTTAAAAACAACCAAAATCATGTGGTCATCCTACATACATGTCCTGTTCTTTATTTCACTTTCCATCATATCCTACCATCCCCTTCTAACAATACATAGAGGTGTGTCCTCCTTTAACAACAGCGCCGTCTATGTATGTCTCGACTGTAATTTTTTGACTAGTCCCTTAATAATGGGTGTACTCTCTTTTAGATGGTTTCAGTCAATGCCACAATGTAGATCCCAGAGTATTTATGGGAGTGTCATGTTTACGATGAGTCGAAGGGTAGTCAGCAAAATCTTTCAATGATAAGGACAAAGCAAAACAGAGGATGAGCTTCTAGATATAAGAATAGGATAAGAATGGTATTTTTTAAAGAAGGATTTCCTAAAAAGAACCATATACATTTTCCACTCTGCCATTTTAACTGGAGAGGCTTAAACAGAATTTGTTCTTTGTTTGCTCAGTTTCTTTCTAAATACCCAGGCAAACAGAAACTCTAATAATGATATTAAAATCCAAAAATGGCACTTAAAAACAAGGCTTAGAGTTGAGTAAACAATGAGAGACCTGAGGTCATCTTACAGTTGGAAACAAACACACGCGATGGTTTGGGCAAGTCACTTCTTGGAATCTCATCTTTCTTGTCTGTAAAAGAAAAGTGTTGGAAGACCATAAAGCTATTTGTTTTTGTTTTTGTTTTTTTTTTTGAGTCTGCTTTCTCTGATTTGTCTGCCACTTAGGACTTTCAACTGTACTATTCATGAGTGGACGCTGGTTAAACCTGCGAGCCGCCCCCTGTGAACATGGACTCCGCTGGCCAGGAGCTCAGCCTTTGCCCAGACCAGATTAGCACTGCTGGGAGTTAATATTTCAAGAGAACATTTTTTTTATGTTTCCCATATTGTCTCTTTCTTTGGCCCCAGACGTTTGCTTATGTGCTCCAGGAAGAAATTGAACCAATAGTCTTTCAACCCAGTGCCCAGACTATCCCTTGGCAAGACTTAAGTGTAGCGATGACAGAATGTCACTGTTGTTCCCGTGGATGGAATGGCCTCAGTGTTTTCTGTCTTGGAGTCTGTTTTCCAGGAGGTTTTCCACTGAAATTGGGCCCTCGGTGTGTACAAACCTCGCTGGATAGATTGATCGTTGACATTTCCTGCATTCTCCTTCTAAGTCCTTCACTCAAGCAATTAATTAAAAATATTTTATGAGGCAATTGCCTTTGAAGACCACTGTAAGTAATGAGTATCTCTATATTTGCAATTTAGCCCAACATTGGTAAAATGTAAATTTTGATAAATGATAGCAATTATTACCATTATTAGAATGACAGACAGTGAGTAATTCAACAAGAACAATTAAAATAAGGTTCATGGCCTAAAAGATTTTCAGATACGTCAATAAGATTGAAGAGAATAAGGATACAAAACAACTTCTTTGTCTCAAATAATGCGAAAATGTTTCAATTCCCAGAATTTTATGGCTGGGGGCGATGGGTCACCTCTGTAATCCCAGCACTTTGGTTAGCTGAGGTGGGAAGATTGTTGAAGCCAGAAGTTCAAGATCAGCCTGGACAATATAGTGAGACCCCATTTTTTCTCAAAAAAAAAAAAAATTGAGCATGGTGGCATGTGCCTGTGGTCTCAGTTCCTTGGTTGGCCAAGGCAGGAGGATTAGCTTGAGCCTAAGAGCTTGAGACCACAGTGAGCTGATTGTGCCACTGTCCTCCAGCCAGGGAAGGAGAAGTTTACATTGAGATATCTTCCAGTAAGCCCAAGTTAGACATTTATTCCTACTTACTTTTCAATCATCATGAAGTTTAGTAAACCTAAGGATCTGTCCACTGCAAAACCACTCCATACTTTGGAAAGCCCAGAGACCAAGGAAATCAAAGCAGGAGGAATTAATCCTGGAGTGTGGACCACTCCTTGTAGGACCTACCACTTGCTGTATCTAAATTCAACTTTGGTTTTTTTTGAAGAGGGATTTAAAAAAATGAGAGTGACATAAAAGGCTAGGATTACTCAAATAGAACTAATAAGTTACTAACAAGTTTAATGAGCTTTTGGAAGCCCCTAAAATTTGTGTTTCTGAAATGAATTCCCTCAGACAGTAGACATATGACTCACCAACTTTTGGCCATCCAAGCAGACTGAGTCATCTAAAGTCAGCTGAATCACCTGCTTTCAGCTCTGTTTTATAAGAATTGGGACTGGCTGGATATTTCTGTCTCTCTGATTGCAAGTATTAAGCATTTAAATATAAGGAGACTATGATGTCCTTCTTAGGAAAAACCACACAAATTGCTCATGCACAGATGGACTGCATTAGTGAAAACAGATTAGTAATTGTTTTTAGTTCCTGATGATGAAAAAACTGCCCTGAACACCTACCTCCTTGGATTCTTTACTCACCAGATAAACACAGTGATACTTGTGGAAGATCCAGATTAGCACGAAGAGGCTGAAGACCAACCCCATGAAGCCAAAACTCAAGGCCAGAGAGTATCCTGAGATGTCACCTGAAGAGCTGGCTTCTAAAGTCTGAAGGTCAATCTATGCCAAATGCATTATGAGCAGAGTTTTTACAAAAATATTTCACAATAAGGGAGTATGAAAAGTCTGGCAGAAAGAAGTCAGCTAGCATTTTCATTGGAAATACTGAGGAAGTTAAGGCATTTTTAGGGGTGCTCAGTTCCCTTGGGTGTATTTTTATAATTTTTTAGTGGGATGGAGATTTAGTGGAGGCAAGCTGGTATAAGGAACAGAATCCAAGCCCAGGGACTGAAGATTCTTGGCAAGCTGTAGGACTCGGATGAATGTTCGAGCATCTTAAGGCTTGGTTTCCTCATCTGTTAAATGAAAAGGTTGTTTTAGATTGGTGTTTCCCAAACTGGCTTCCACAGCTCCAGGCAGCCTCCTTGAGCAGTTTTAATCTCTTCTCACACACCCACCTGATCACAAGGTGGGTCACTTGTAAAAAACACAAATCCCCCTGTTGAATGCAAGGGAGCAGGGGAAGGCCTGAGAATTGGTATTTTAACCAATGCGTTGGGTGACTCTTCTGTTCAGCAAGTTTGGGAAATGCTGAATTAGATAATCAGTAAGATATCTTTCAATTCTAAGATTGCCTCATGATAATTCAACACACCGAGACTTTTTTTCTCCCCCTCCCTCTAAATTGGGGTAGTCAGAATCAAGGGGAAAACAAATCAAGCTAGGTTATGGGTGGCAAGGCATTGGAGAGGGGCTAGCCTGCAATGCAATCATAGGGAGTATTGAGATTTGTGGGCATACCCAGCCTTACATGTGCCAGCTTGCTTGTTATCCCTACTCTAAATGAATAACTTCTCTCAGGAAAAAGCCTGATCAATTCATTCATTCATTCTAGAGTTTAGATAGTTCAAAAGCCTTCTTTCATTTTCTATGGCATATTAACAGGCTTGGAAACCAATGGGACTGAGGCATAGAAAAATGTCACCGAGCTGAGAAAGCACGGAAACAGGTAGCGGCCCCACCTGCTCCGAAAAATGCTCTGAACTGATCCCACAGGAGGGAGAGTCTGCGCCGGTTCAAGGGAGTAAAATAGGACGTGCATCCCCCAAGCAAGGAAGTACAGCAGAAGTCGGGACCAAGTTCGTGTGGCCATTGCAGACCACAGCTCCGGGCAACCTCCTTGAGCAGTTTTAATCTCTTCTCACAAACCCACCTGATCACAAGGGCTACTGGAGCACCCTTATTCAGAAGAGTGAAAACTCATAAATCATAAATGTCTTCTTTCAGTATTCAACCGTATGTACTGAGTAAATTCATTTCCTCGTGTATTTGGCATTACTTCTTGTGTCCTCCCGTGTTCTGGGCCCTTTGGTACAGCAGCAACCATGACAGTGTCCTGAATGCATGGTGCTTCTATTTTAGAAGGGACAGAGGACAGTGCAAAAAACGAACAAAGAAATAAGACCATTTCAGAGGGCGGTAAATGATGGGTCAGAGACACAAATGGAGGAACGGTCTTAAAAGGCAATCATGTGCATATAGGGCTTATTCTGTAAGACTTGCTAATGAGGTTTGGGAAGGACTATTTAGAAATGACTGTCCCATCTACAGATGACTACATGTCTCTATGTTGGCAAGTGAAGTAACCAAGGTCCAGGGAAGATAAAGGACTTAGGCAGAAATAGCAAGACCAGAGCCCAGTTCTCCTTATATTTGAAGATAACTTTTTTCTAATAAACTTAACCTGAATGAAACCTGAATGAAACAAGGTGGTCTTATTAATTGGGGAGCATCAAAGATGCCTTAGGTGGATTTATCTGACTCCTTTTGTGAGACTCAGTACATCACTATGTAGTGTTTAAGGGATGAGAAAAGTTTAAAGATCTGAGACAATGTAAAACTCTGTGCCCTAAATTCTGAGGAATCTTAGTAGCCCATTTTCAGGAGATGAAAAGAAAACACTGATTGAGCCAATAATAGGGAAGAAGTGCTGTGGATTTTTAACATCATCCCACAAAGACTGTAGGGAAATGGTTTGTTCCCAATCAAGGAAGCTCTGGAAGGATTTGATCACCAGAAATGAAAAATCAGTCTCAATTTTCATCCATTCTGTTAACCACCATGAACGTTATTTTTACCAGGGATATTTACAGCTACATTTCCATCCAAAATCCTGAAAATGCCTGGATTCTTCCACAGCAAGCAAACAAAGTCATTTCTTTTAAAACGCATCGACTCAGTCTATTTTGTCCTGTTCCCCAGAAGTAAAGTGAATAAATGGCATGCTTAAACATGATACCATTTCTGAAATATTTAACAAAAGAGTCATTATATGAAAAATGATTTTTCAGGGCAGCGCCTGTGGCTCAAAGAGTAGGGCACTGGCCCCATATACCGGAGGTGGCGAGTTCAAACCTGGCCCTGGGCAAAAAAAAAAAAAAAAAAAAAAATGATTTTTCCATGTGAGTACAAGACAAGCTACCCATTCTGATAGTTCTTTGGTATTTTGTCCTTTTTCCCCCCCTTGATGGTTGGAAGGTAAAATTTTGCAGTTGAGGTGTATCAAAGTGTTTGGACTCTTTGGTGTTTGGTTTTTGATACTGTAATACTTTATGACTGTTACCTTCCTTTCTTAACCAGCCTTATTGATGCACTGGTCTGAATATCTTTGTAAGGTTTACTTATACATGAACAAAGGAGCCACTACCATCTGATGTATTATAAATTAGGATGTAACTGGAAATCCCACCAGGCAAGTAGTAAATTTTCCAGACCCTTTTCTACATAGATGGGAAAGTTTCAATGGCTGTACAAATTAAATAGAATGGAATATCGGTTAACTGGTACTAAAGTAACTAAAATCCTTAATTAAACTAAATTCTTGGTTTTTGGTGGTACAGGGCACAGGGCACCATTCTTTGTAGTTAGGAGGAAAAAATCACTGGTGAAAAACATTATAATTGAAGTTTAATACCTACGAAAATCATAGAATATATTCAGATTATTTACAATGGCACATAGCAAAAGTAATGTTAAGAAGAGTTAGTTTGATGCTTTATAAGACCTTAGTCATTCATTAGGTTCATGACTGCGTCAAGGTAGAAAGATTTTTCACCAAGACATTTTTATTCAGAAAGAAAAAAATATTTCCTGAAGTCTTTTGAATCTTGCCAGCACCTTTGAGGACCAACGTCATTGCACTTACTAAGTTCCCGCTCATTGTTGAGTAGAACCAATTAATTGAAAAAAGGATCAATGCTCAAAAAATAGTCAATTAGAATACAGTAACGTCTGGTCCCACCATTAGTAACCTTGTGCCGAGAATTTAATATATCTGAGCAGGCTAATCAGTAAAATGGTGATGATAACAGGGTCTATTTCAAGAGTTAGTGAAGAGATTTCAATGCCTGACTCGATGCATGGTACATAATTAGTGCTCAAAAGTGTTGCTAGTACACACACACAAAGCAATTCAAACAAGCCTTATAAGAAGATGGACTTCTCTCTATAAACTTTCTCATGAAGTCAACATAAACTCTCTCTAGCTATGAGAAAGAGTCAAATACCAAATTTAAATGTGTGTATGAGAAATGTACTCTCTGCTTCCAGTGATTTCAGAATTAGAGATCATTTTGGATGGGTTATTTTTAAAGATCTTCTACAATCCATACCCATAGATACAAATATATGTGTCTGTGGGTGTTTTGGAGAATAGGTTTGAGTGGAGGCAGGGAAATGTGGTTGAATTCAGTTAAGCAACTGGCTGTTTTGCAACTAATGATTTGTAAGTAGCAGTTTGGTTGAATTTAACCTTTTTTTTTCTGTCTTTTACAAAAAGCATGTAGTTTGCTGAAATTTATCTTAAAAAGTTGATCTATATCAAGCTTTAGGATAACTTCGTCATAACTTTCTTGCTTTCTGGAAATAATATGTACGTCATAGAGTAAATGTCAAATTATAAATAGGAAATCAATATTCCTCTCCAAGAGGCTTTGAGAACAAATAGCTATTTTAATTCATTCTTAGGAAAGGATTCCTTCCGTAAGCAAGTGTAATAATGGAAACAGATAAAGTTGAAGGAGATTCTAAGCAAATTATTTTCATTTCTAGCTATGTTTTCCAGTAAGTTAACAAACCCAGATCATCAGGGTGAAATGTTACTCATAAACCAATGTGTGTGTATGTACATTCTATGCAACTTAGAGGTTGTGAGATTGGTAGCAAAAGCACTTTTCTGGCAAAACCCTCTGGCTTCTTTTCAAACTAACCAGAAATGCAGAGCCCTGATAATTATATGCTTTACCACTAGGGGGCGACAGCTGATAATGAATCAACTTCCTCCGGAGTGGGACAAAACACAGGCTTGATTATGTGGCAATTGGAATAAAGTTTCTTCTCTTATTGATTGCTAGTGATGTTTGGTTTCATGAATTTTATTTGATGAACGTACTCTACAACCAACACTCTTGTGATATGCAGCAGGGGCCTGATGGAAAGACAGTTAGGGCTGGACAGCTTTGTAGATTTCAAGTAACTGTGGAAAATAAGTTAACAGGTAGGAGCATTTATTCACTCATGTATTTGTTTCATAAATATTGAAAATCCAAAGGTCGGGTGACAAGCACTGGGGATACAGTGGGGAGCAAGAATATGATATCTGTTCTTTCCGAGTTTTTATGGCAGGCGAAAGGTTACAAAGATCATGTAAACAAACACATATGCTCAAAATAATTGTGAGTGTTAACAAGATAGATAAAGGAAAGAAACATGAGGGTGAGATTTAGAATAAATGGAATTTGGGAAGAGATACTACCTTGGATCAAGTAATTACCTCATCTAAGTCTTTTGCTGTTCTTTGCCTAACCAGCAATTTCAGAGACACATTGTCCCTTTCTTTGGCTGCTGTCCACTTATATAGATTTTGGCAAAATCCTGCTAACCACATGTTTTGGTGCCTTTGAAGCCTGGAATAGCCCTGAAGGGTAGTATCAAGCACCGGTATCCCTCCTCAGTATGCTTCTCACAGGTACTTTTTTTTTAGATCCAGGGATCTTGCTGTGTTGCCCGGGCTAGCCACAAACTCCTGGGTTCAAGTAATTCTCCTGCCTCAGCCTCCCAGCAGAAGGGACTACAAGCACACATCACCGCATGGGGCTAGAACGCGTCATTAAGGAAGGCATCAAACAAACATGCCTGGCCTCTCTCCATTCTGGATTAAAGCCTGGCTTACTTGTATCCATTATGTCTAATTAGCTGGAGTGCTTCTTGAGAAATCTCTCTCTCTCTCTCTCTCTTTCTCTCTTTCTCATACACACATATACATTTCAGAAAAAGAATAGTGTTCATTTAAAGTAATTTAGCACGGAACATAAGAAAATTATGCTCATGATGATAAAAATATTGGTAAGACTCTAACCTACTGTTGTTGATATTGCACACATAGTTTCTAGTCATTACAGATCATTTAATTCCATTTCTTGTTTTCTTAGTTTTTATCCTTCCCTGAAAGACGCACTTTATTCTTCATCAATTTATGTTCTCCTCATCTTTCATTTTCTAATGGGTCTCTCTCTTTCTCTCCTCCATCATTCTCTGTCTCACTTTAAATCTCCCTGCATGCCACATGTACTCTTTCCTTTTGTTGATTCCAGAAGCACGGATGTGATTGAGCAATTGATTAAATAATGTTTGCTTAGATTTTATAATCATTTCAACTCTAGCCAAAAAAAAAAAAAAAAAATGTTGACTGGCTACCCAACAATTTCTCCCTTTCCCAGCCTCCTGTGCAATTAAGGATGAGACATGTGACCCAAGTCTAGCCAATGAGATTTAAGGGTATCTTCTGCTGAAGCTAAAGTCTCCATAACCAAAGGGGAAAAGCACACATGGAAGCCCTCTCATGGCCATAAGTCTTCCCTTGCCCTCCCTTGGGATGAAGTTATGAGGGATATAATGTCTGGATCTATAAAACCATTTTTTGGAACAAAATAGGAAACCCAAGAGACACTTGGAGATATCAACCCAGTGACCTTGGCAATGTGAATCTGTTAAACATTCTCTGGCACAACCACCATCCAGCTCCTTATATCTTGCAGTATCTAATTTAGTGTCTTTATTATTTGTTCCATTATTGATTTGGTATACTATTATGAGAGCCAAATGAATCCTAACAAACAGAATCAAAATATTAAAATCCTTCAAAAACATCATCTCACCATTAATTTTAATACTCTTTAGGATTTGGCCCAGTGCTTGAGCCAGAGAAGTGGCTGAATAAAAATGTGCAATCTGCATGTTTTTCCTTCATTCTCTCCTCCACTCTCTCCACCATCAAATGGAGCTCCTGAAATTAATTTCACATGCTTATTTGAGAGACTGCTGAGTTGGGATAGGGAACTTTTCCCTAAGTGGGTCCGTGACTGCTGAGTTGGGATAGGGAACTTTCCCTAAGTGAACAATGCCTATATGTCAGAGGTAGATTATGATGACTTTGCCATATGAATGTTAGTGATGATTTTGAGCTTTATGAACACAGCTTTCAGAGGGCAGAGATTTCTCTCTTTCATCTGTACTTCTACCAGTGCCAGCATTGTGCCTTGTACAGAGTATACGGGCAATCGACAAGTAAGTGGGAAGAGAGGAGGGAAGAAAGTTAGAAGCAGGAAAATACATTTAGCTTCTTAATGGGCATGAGATGGATAATTGTAAATTTCTTGAACCAGAAATCCTGCCTTATTCATTTTTCTATCTGTATAATAGTGTTTCTAAAAGTATAGTCTAATCATTCAGAATCAACTGGAGCTTTGCTAAAATCAGATTCCTGGGCACCATCGCAAAACTATAGAATCAAAAATCTATGACATTCTACCCAGGAATCACTTGCAATTTACTTAGTTATGAGTACTGCCTCCATGCCTAGCAAATAGATATTTAGTAAATAACAGAATTAACACAAGATCCAATCTCTGATGTCATTTCTTTAAAGCCCAACATGTTTATTTTATAAGGCAAAATATTTCTTTTAAAAAAAGAGGAATAAATCATTTTTCAAGTGGTCAAAATATTTTCTTTGTTAACCAAGAAAACAAACTATTTAAATAATTCACTTGGTTTCAAATACAAATGAATTGAAACCAAGAATAAGATTTCTTTTTCATTTCTTTTTGAGATAGAGTCCATTCTGTCACCCTGACAGGATGCCCTGGCATCGTAGCTCACGGCAACCTCAGACTCCTGGGGTTCAAACAATCCTCTTGCTGCAGCCCCCCAAGTACCCGGGACTAGAAGTGCCCGGGACTAGAAGTGCCGCCACAACACCCGGCTAGTTGTTTTCTTTTCTTTTCTTTTTTTCCTTAGTGGAGATGAGGTCTTGCTCTTGCTCAGTCTGGTCTTGAATTCCTGAGCTCAAATAATCCCCCTGCCTCAGCCTCCCAAAGTGCTACAATTACAAGTGTGAGTGACCAATTTTTTTTAAGAGACAGAATCTCGCTCTGTCACCCAGGCTGAAGTACAGTGTTGCAATCACAGCTCACTGCAAGCTGGAAACTCCTCAACCTCCTGAGTAGTTGGCATTACAGGTGCACATCACCACAACTGGCTAACATTTTTTTATATTTTGTAGAGACAGGGAGGTATCACTATGTTACCCAGGCAATTCTCAAATTCCTGACTACAAGTGATTCTCCAGCCTCGGCCTCCAAAAGTGCTAAGGTCACAGGGATGAGCCAGCAGGCACCCAGGCTGGTTTCTTTAAAAACATTAGGGCACTTACATACTAAGGCAAAACATTCTGGCTACTCCTCTGTTACGCTTTCCCGCCTACTCCCTTCCAGAACCCAGGCATAAGCTCCAAGTTCACTGAAGAATGAACACACTGTCTATACAGGATAGAACATACCTACGGTGAACAAAACGGTGAGCATCCTTTTGGAAGTGGCAATCTGGCTGTCACCTGCCTCTTCCAACCCACATGGGGGCTAAACCACTCCATGTGGCCACAGTCCTGTGGTTGTGACTTTACCTTCCTCCTCTGGCAGAAGGAGGGCGGTGCTGCCCGCTACCCACTGTGCATAACCAGATCCACTGCAGAGGAAGCACCCTGTGAATTCTTTCTGTGCGGGCAGAGAGAAAGCCCTTGCTGGAATAGTTGATTTTCAGGAGTCTATTTTAATAGCATGGGATTTTAAGAAAGTGATGAAGCAGCTGTTGAACTGGAGGGAGTAAAGAGGATTCTTTTACCCAGGCTGCGCAAACTGGATAATCTAACCCCACTCTCGGTTTCCAAACTTCTCTCTTTTTCTCATAGAGTCAAGCCAGTTTCTTCGCTGAGCCTAACAGGCCATGCTCCTCATCTGCTCGTTTGCATTTGCTCCTGATCTGTTGCTTCCTTTGTTTTCTCTTTTCTTCACGCTAAGAAGAAAACTCAGAACAACCACTGAGTAGCTCTACGTGTTTTGCCTGTGTTGTCTCTTCAAATCTTCATAACAACTCCGAGAAGTAGGTACTGTTAGTATTCCCATTTTTAAAATAAGAAGTGGATAGCCAGCGATGTTAAATTACTTGGCTAAAGGTCATCCAAGCAGTATGTTGAAGAACTGAGACTCAAGTCTGTATATGTCTGATTCGAAAGCCCAGCCCTAAAGCCTTTCTACATGGAATTATTTTGCTCCCAAGACTGACATTGTTCATGAGACCCTCTTTGATTTTTTACATTGATTATTATCTAAAGCCTATATACTAGTACTTTATTTTTTTTTTATTTTATTTTTTTGTTTAGCAGGCCCTGGGTGGGTTCGAACCAGACATATTAGTACTTTAAATAACAAATCACAGAGTATTGGAGAGAGAAAGACCTCAGAGGCCATCTAGACCATCTTCCTTACTTCACAGATGATAAAATTGAGGATCAGAGACATCGTTCCCTTAGAAGTCACACAGACCTCAGTCACACACATAGGGCAGAACCTTGCTGGTTCTGGGGGGCCATTCTTGAAGTTCCCAGGACAGTAAGTCAGGTGCAGAGGCCTGGAAATATGTGTTTTAAAAGTAGCTCTATCATTGAGTCCAGTCATCACGGTTGGGAATCACTCACACTCTTTATCACTTGGAGTTTCTTCGTTGATTTCCAGCTCTCAAATCTGAATTTTATTGAGACCTGCACTTCAGTGTCCCCCTACCCAGCAGAGCTGGGTGCATTGTATGTGTCCAGGAAATACTTGTGAATTGAATTGAAAGTTTTAGGTGCTGCATATTTGACAAGGAGGTGGCAGAGAAACAGATTATAGCAATTTGGTTCAAGGCCACATAATAGCAAATAATTCAGGTAGGAGACAAAATAGATGTGATGATAAGATTTGGCTGGTCTCATTTGCATTAGCTAACAATGACTCAGGAGCCCAGTGGAAAAATATTTCAGATAGCAGAGTGGATTTCTGATTGTCTTTTGTCTTCCCAAGTTGAGTAGACATGCTTAGCAAATGTGATCCTCACATGCTTGGGACATGTCTTATACGCTATGAGTGCACAGAGCCAAGCCCCAGTGACACTCTTGCCTTGGGGTGGCAGAGCCTTATATGGAAGCAGAGTGTACTTTTTGCTTTACTGGGGGATCTTTAAATAGCAGGGAACAGCAACTCAAAGCTTTCCAAAGAGCTACTTAAAGTTATTTTTCTCCATGACAACAGCCTGCCAATAAGGGTAGAATTTAAAGAGCCAGGACCCCAAGTAAAAAGAGAAAAGGAAAATTTCCCTGCTCAAATGAATGCTCAGAAATGAATCAAAGCCAGAGTGTAAATTCCATACATTGACTCACAACTATAGAACAGATGAGATGAGCAATCAAACTGCATTCTTTAATTAACTGTATGCAAAATCGAGCCTATTTATAAGGTGTTCACTTGGTGGTGATGGGGTGGAGGGAGATACTCACAGGCTTACGCTACACTTGCTGGTACTGAAATGATGGATTCATTTTCTTGCTTGTTCCTTTTAAAAGTTTAAAGGAATTGATTTTGTTTGGGTGCTTAAAGAGCAACTTCTAAATAGTCTTCCTGGCCTCCTTCCTATGCCTGCACCTTGCAGAAACACCCTCTGTCTTGCTTCGTGGAGTCTGACCTTTTGGCACAGGCTGTAGGGGAAGTCAGCTCCTGATCCCTTTTTATCCACCAAGTGAAAATATTTAGGTACCTTCTCAGGGACCCCCCCACTCTTGGCTTTTTATCTCTCTGACCTAAGAGGCTGCCTTTATCACCCAATTTGGAGGGATTCATGACACTGACCTTCAACACCTGATGGTCCCCAGGAATGAGGACAGCCTTGCCCTGACAACTTCCCAACTCCCTATCCTTGACCAAGTTCTAGTTCAACTGAGCAGTTTTAGCTTTATCATTGATCAATTTCAGAAACAGAATGGATTCTACTTTCTGTCTGATACAAGAATGCCCTGTGTCAACTGGACTTTAAGTTCTGGGTCATTGAATACTCAAACCAGGGACAGGCAGCTCTCTAGCTTGACCATGGCAAGTCTCCCCACTGACCAGTTGCCAGTGATGACCATTCATCTGGCAAATAGTGAGTACCCTTCAGATGCCAAGCAGTGAGCTAGGCACTAGAGCTGTGAATAAATCAATTATCAGCTTCTTCCTTCTGGGGTGACAGTGGTTTTCCTATAATGACTGGTTCTAGTTCTGCCCTTTAAAAACGTATAATTAGCCATTCCATTCTTTCAGAAATTTGGAGATGGCAATCAGATCGCCTTGCTGTCCACTGTCATTCTGATCACCCCTTCCTTTGAACGTGATCCAGTTGGGCAGTGAGTCTTTCAAATGAGACTGCTCAGAATTCCACCTTACTTATTCAAGTTTTTATGCTCAGGTTTTATCACAATTGCCTAAGTCTGTGGACTTACATGGCTGAACATCTTTCCAGAGCCGAGAGGTGCAGCTTGCATATGTATATGTTTCTTGTGGAGAAGGAGTTAAAAATATTAACTTCGACCTGGGGAGTTGTTTTTCTTCTCCTGCTCTTTAACCAGAAAGTAAATGCCATTGTAGCTTTGAAAAACTGAAATGCTGGCTTTTAAACAACTTGTAAATAATAGAGTTCAAGATTCCAAGGGGAAAGTGGGCTCCATAAAAATCCTATGATCAGAACCCCTACTTTGTCCTTTTAGTTAGTAAATTGAGAATAAATGGTAATAAGAAAGTAATCTCCATTAACTGCATTTTACTGAGAACTAATGTCCCTGTGACCAGTAAATAATGTTATCTTAAAGAAAAAAATTAAACTAGGCTTCTCCATGTGACAATTTAAATAGGCAATGATTACAGTCTTGAACTTTTACCCCCGTGGAGTACAGCTTGATTTGAGGGAAGAGGTGTATTCATCTGTTATACCAAAGCATACTCAGCCCCACCCATGACCAGGGTTTGGGGCTGATATTAAGGGTAAGAAAAATATCTCTGCTTTTAGACTTGGCATCTTCCAGGACTGAGAAGTGTCAGACTGATTCCAGGAAGAGTAACCCACTGCCTGTCACTCCATAGTCAGGAAGGATTGGTTGTTCTCCTGGCTGCTCATCCTCTGCCCCTCCTTCCCACCTTGTTCTACTCCTCCAGATGCATCCTCTGCCCTTTTCTGTGCCCTGGGAGGTGACCCCTTCGTATGCACCTTTTGGCTTAACAGCCGACTTCCAGTTGAGTTTGGCCAATGAGAAACTGACAGGAGACTGAGGGGTGGGGAAAGAGAGGGGTAGGTGCCTATCTTGTGAGACCTCTGCTTCTGAACACGTTTCTATAGGTATCTGTGCCAAATTACTTCAAACTTTGGTCTCTATCAAGTAACCTTTCACAGACGGTTCCAGTTCTCAGTAGTCTTGAGTTACTCTCCTGGCCATAGCCCTGAGGGCTGATAATAGCCCCAGGATGCTGGTAGAGACCCCACAGTTGCTTGTCTCTAGATGCTTCAAACACCCCGACTCTTCCTTAGCCTGCCTTTGCCTCCATCCCTACAGCCTCTTCACTGGATTCATCTGGAATGAGTTCTTTCCTGCACCGGCCCTGACAGATCAACCTCTGGCTGCTTGAATCTCTTCCTGTGAGTCATAAAATGTGGTACCATTGTGATCAGAGGAAAGTTCTCACCTCTTTCAGGCAGGGGAAGTCCCAGTTCTGGGGCCAGAGGCAAGGTCATCCCAAGCTGGCCACTCATCAGAATGACATGGAGAGCTTCTGGGACCCCTCTTATTCCATGAGACTCTTCTGGGGCAGGATTCTGTAGTTTCTATTTTTAGAAAGATCCAAGCGAGAACGGCAAAATTGTGATCATGGTTCAAGTCAGGGACTGGGTGTATGGGGTTTGTTATACCATTTTTTCTACTTTTGTGCATATTTGAAATTTTTCATTTTTAAAAAAGAGTCAGCTATGTAAGATTTTTAATTGAGAACCACAGATTCCAAGTGAAGTTTAATATTTGTTTTGCTAATCTCATTGTTCTCTGTCTTCTAGGGGCTCACTCAGATCATGATAGGGTCTACATTAAACAATTGGGATGGGACAAAAAGGTCCAGCATCTTCCATTTACTGGAGTCTTAACCACCATAAACCCAGGAATTCCAGTTTGTCTCAGAGGGTTTTTTATACATCAGGCTGAGCCTATTGGGCCCAATCTCTTGGTCCTTTTTGAATAGTCACCATTCACAGAGCCAATTTGTGACCTCTGGCCAGATTCATCAGTGTAAGATTGGAGAAGTCGCTATTCTGGTGCAGGTCTCTCGTCTGTCTTTTCTTCATGGGCAATCCCTCAGAAGTCCTACAGTTCTATTTGTACCGTACCAGAGAAAGATCCAGAGTTTCGCACTGCAACTTTGGGTTTCCAGTCTCTGCTCCTGTGTTTAGGCAGACACCTACCTTATTTCCTTAATTTCATAGCATGGTAGGTGAGCACCATCTCTGAGTTTGGATCCCAGATCTGCCACTTACCAGCTGTGTGACTTGGAGTGAAGAGTTCAACTTCTGTATGTCTCAATTTTTTTCATCTGTGAAATGGAAACATTACGAGAAACCACATCACTGAATAGTTGGGAACATCATATGTGCTACTATATCTAAGGGGAGTAGCATCGTGCCTGGCAGATGTACAACAAGTTCTACATAAGTGCTAGCTAAAGTTGTTATCATTATTGTTACTTAAATTTGTATTTATAACACCAGAGGGCTAGGCAAAAGGAAATATAGCAATGATTTTAGATAAAGAACTTCCAGGGATTTTTTTTTCTTTATACTAATAAAATTTAAGAACTACTGCTATAGATCTTGCAAAAATTAATGGCTATAAAATCTGTTCTAAAAAGACTTTGTGGCTGACCCTCTAGCTGGTGGTCATTTTGAACAGTTCTGGGCTTTGGCACCTCCCTGGGTGGAAGGGCTAGCTGGGTTTGGATCTGTTCCTTCCCCAGTCTGGCCTAGCAGGGACAGGAGTGGCCCAAGTTACTGGTTTTTATGTGTGGGAGGTGGTAGTGAAAGAAGGAATGGAGAAGTATTTAGGATGCTACTAAATCAAATCAAAAAAGACAGAGGCCGACTTGGCCTTGGCTAACGTACATCACTTCTCGGCCAGCTTAAGGACACACTGCTTCATTTAGCAAACCTGACCTCATGTTCCTGTCAATTAAAAACTATGCAAATGTGTTTTGAATTTTCTAGGCAAGGGTGTTTTACCTCCTAATGCTGACTGTTAAAATTCCTGATAAAATCCAATGTCTAAAAGTTGGACAAGCAAGAGAGAGAGTAGACCGAGATAGAGATGAGAGAGAGGGAGAGTGAGAGACAGAGGAATTTGGTCCTTTGAATAATTTAGTACAAAAATATATACATTAATACATAATTGCTAAAGAGTAACTGCTTACATCTTCTGTTAGGTAGAAGGAAATGGCTCACACGTAAGCTAATCTAATCTACTAACCTACCCTCGCCAACACAGTTTAAGACCCTAGTTTAAGAATCCTTGTTTCCTTGATGTTCATTTGAAATTTTTGTTTTAAATGTAGAATCTTGGCTTTACAGAGCCAGATGCTAAATTCCATAAACTGATAAGCCAATTTCTAGCCAGTGGTTGAAAGCTAGCCCCATCCTTAGATAAGTGTGTCTTTACTCTGAAACACGGGTCATTCTCACTCTAGTATATTTTGCTAATTTTTCCAGCTCCTTGTGGCATGTACTTAAAAGTCACCAGCTAGGAAAAGTCACGTTCTATTACCAGTTTTGATGTGTGAGTGAGGAGAGAGATCGTGATGCTGCCAGGACTCAGTTACCACCTGTCATCCACCCTGTTGTTCTGAGAATTGCTGGGCCGTCACACTGGGATGGCTACCTGCCTCATCATGACACGCTCCAGTATGGGGTCTGTGCTTTTCGGGGAACCACTCTTCCCTGAGTGTTGTTGTCTTCCGACTCCCTGCTCCAACATGCATCCTGAGCAGGAGCCATGGGACCATGTCTTGCTGGGCACGGTGGATGGTTTATTGGCAGGTAAATGATTGAAGCTGAGAAGTTAGTGTCTCACTCTCAACTTGGGTCAAGGCTCGGCAGGGGACCCAAGCTAATTAAAGTATAGTTTATCCCCAGGATTAATTTTCACCCTCAACATTTTATTAGGAAAAATTTCAAACATATTACAAAAGTTTGTGTAATTGTATGATGAACATCCACCACCTAAACTCTGCCACTAGCCATTAACATGGTACTACCTTTGTTTTATCACCAGCTATTAACTCAAATTATTTATGGTGAATTTGGAAGTAAATTGTAGACATCAGTATATTTTTCCATGACCATATCAGCTTGTACTCATTAAGTAGGGTTCAATAGTTTTGACAGTAGTCTTTCCTTTTAATACAAAAATTATGTGCAATGAGACTCATAGATCTTAAGTGTCCATTTGCAGAGTTTTAACAATTGTACACACTCAAAATTTGTTTTCATCAGGAAGGCAGAGTGACTCCTCTGCCTATTAGACTGTGGGGAGGCGAATGGGGGGGCGGATGTACCAATGTGGAGGCAGGGCCAAGAGATACAAATAAATTTAAACTACTGTAGCCAATTTGGTTACATGAGCCTGTAAATTCACATATTTTCCCCCAAATAGTTTAGATTATCATTTGTAGTTTTTACTTGCAGCCAGGACTGACTAATATTTAAACTGTTCCCTTTAATTTTAGATAATGTATTCTATTTCTTTGGTGGGTATCAAGTGGGGACCAAGTCGGGAGAGCTTAAGAGAGTCTCAGGAAGGGCAGCGCCTGTGGCTCAGTGAGTAGGGTACCAGCCCCATATACCGAGGGTGGCGGATTCAAACCCAGCCCCAGCCAAACTGCAACAACAACAAAAAATAGCCAGGCATTGTGGTGGGCACCTGTAGTCCCAGCTACTCGGGACGCTGAGGCAAGAGAATTGCCTAAACCCAAGGGCTTGGGGTTGCCGTGAGCTGTGATGTCATAGCACTCTACTGAGAGTGATAAATAAGACTCTGTCTCTAAAAAAAAAAATAAATAAATAAAAGAAAGTTTCAGGATATTTCAAATCTAGGAGACTCAAATGAAAGCATTGGCCTTCCCTGGGTCCTAGCTGTGGATCCATCATATGTAAGAATTAAATAACTTTTCTCAGACACTAGCAACTTTATTCAAAGTATAATCTTGAACTTAATAATAAAAGTAGAAACATGACATATGGTAACCTTGATCTTAAAAATAGTTATTCATATCAGAATCAGGACCCTAATGGACTTGCTAATTATTCTTTCCAACTTCGAATAGTACCCAGTTTTTGTGGCTTTAGTTAAATAATTATAGAAACAGAGGCAATGTGTTTTCACTGTTAGAGGTGGAGTAGGTTACAAAACGCCAAAATGGATCCAATTGGAAAATGTTGAGTCCATGTGTGAGAGGAGGGAAAGAGAGGAAGGCTCTCTCAATCATTTGAGGGGGAGTAAAGGAAGTCTTTTATTGCCCAAGAGAAATTTCTACTCTTTTTGGACTTTGGTTCTTGCATATGATACTATTTATCAGTTGTGTTATTTTGGTATTGTATGGCCAGAATTGATTTCTTTTTCTCTCTTTGTCTCAAACCAAAATAAAAGTTTCTCTTTTAGAATTTTCTATAAAAGTCAAAATAGAGACTATATGGAGGAAGGGAAGGGCTTCTGAATAGAATGAAGGGCTTCCAGTGTGAGCGTCCAGCTCTGCTTCTTGACCTAATGGTGATTACCATGGTGTTCACCATATATGAAGCTATGCATTTATTTTGCTGGGTTTCTATTTTTATATTTTATGTTCTTCAATAAAAGTCTTAAAATCTGAGCAAATGTGTAATGATATTAATATTGTATAAACCTATGGGATGGGTGTATTATTATTCATGTTTATTTCATTGTATTCTTTATTGTTTGGCATCATTGGAATATTTTATACTACTATCTTTGAATTAAAAAACATCTTTCTTAATCTCCAGCTTATCCTTAAAGGGACAGGCCTTCTATGTAGGCTTCCATTTCTGAGACCTGTCCACACTGACAGTAAATGATAGTCATCTCAAAATTGTCACTAACACCTTTTTCCTTGGCATTGACAGATCAGATTAGTTCTTTAATTTCCAAATCTTCTAGTTTCTCACCACTTTTTGCTTAGCCCAATTTGCTTAGCCCAATTTGCTTTCTGTAGAACATTTGAACTTTACTTTTTTACACCTTCATATTAAATTTTATTTGATTGGATCTATTCATTGCCAAAGTGAATAAGGATTAACTAAAGAAATTATTTGGATAATCTATGTTAAAGCTTTGTTGTTCATATAATTTAAATATAAACAACAAAAAAAGAATGCAAGCGATGATTATCTTGCATTATCTAATTATTGTTCTAATTCCTTTTATTTGAATATTGAGGTTCTTGGCATTACCCATAGGCAGGTAATCCATGAAAGCAATAACTAACAATGTTCAAGCACTGGCTATGTGCCAGACACTGTGTAAAGCACTTTATAAACTTTATTTCATTTAATCTGTGCACCATTCTGTGAGATAAGTACTATTATTGTCCCTAATTTAAAGATAAGACTGAAGCTAGTGAAGGTGACCTTTTCCAAGGTACAAAGTTACCTTGTAAACTGGCCTACCCAATAGGGCCCCACACCTAGTTGAATGCTCCAAGGTCACCGTTTTGAGATTCTGAATAATTTTTGAACAAGGGGTCCTGAAGTTTTACTTTACACAGGGCCCAGCAAATTATGCCCTACTGGGTAGAATAAGGCCTGGAACTCCAGAAGTGTGCCCCTCACTGCTACTCTTTCCTGCTGCTCTATGCTTCTCTAAATGAAGTTAAGAGAAGGAAAAAACAAAGAAAAATAATCAACCCCCACAAACAAAAACATCACAAACAAACAAACAAATGAACAACAACAAAAACTATCAAAAAACAAACAAATGAACAACAACAAAAACTGGGTGCTATGATATGACATAGGCATGTAAATCCAGACAGCCAGAAACCAATCAGGGGTAAATAATTTAATAATGTGTGTTTTGTGCTGAAGTTAATATTGTCAATTTCATTGACCAAGAATAATATCCAGGAAATATTAACTTCAGCACAAAACCCGTATCTGAGACTTCTTTTCCCTTAGGAAATCCACATACTCCTCTGACATAAAGTTTATTTTTCTATATTCATCATATGTAGTCAAGTCATGAGTACCTTATCTGAAACCAACTACTATTTGGAGAAGGAGAGAGGTGCACTCCAGGTACAATCTATAGGTTTGCTGGCTGTTTGTCCCAACTGGGCACTCACTGTTCAAGTTTTAAACCAGTACATTCATCCACCCTTGCCCTCAGTGTAGCTACTGTGCAGAAGACTCCGGGAAAGCAATAGCTATAGATAGAGAGAGGCTAAACTGGGAACGCCCCCATCCATGCAGGAGATAGGTAGGGGTTTGATGACTTTGTTTTCCTGTGATCCCATTTCTGATTTGGATCTTGAAGCTCCTTTTCCCTTTGATTGCTTTGGTGGCTTTTTTTTTTTTCCATCTTTGCCCTTGTTTTGTTTGTGGTCTCTCTGCCTCTGCTTGTTTCCTTGCTCAGGTTGCTCAATTTCAGCCCCTAGTTAAAAGCTTGTCTCATGTGGCCTCAAGGGTCCTCATTGCTTGGCAGCAAAATAAAGCTTGGCTCTTACTCTTCCCTGGTACAACTTGTTCAGTGGAGGGCGAGAGTTAGGACTGGTGGCACCAAAACTGTGGAAACCGGGGCAGAGGTCTTATTCTTTATTCCCTGCAACCCACAGAGACATTAATCACCTTCTTCTGGAGAGCTTTGAGGCTTCAATGCTTCACAGTTTGAAATCTTTTCACTTAGTTATCAGTTGTTACTTCTTAATCAGAAAATCAAATCGCGAGAGCTTTTCTTACCATGCAGGGGCTTGGCTAAGGTTCACTGGTAGTTACCGACATTCCCGTTCTCGCCCCACCCAGCTCAACAATGCCCATTATTGTTTCCAAAAGGGCTTCACCTGTGTCTTGTGAGAACTTGTACTGGCAACTCCACAGCAGCACCCAACGGAGGGTTCAGCCTTCTTTGGGCTGGAACACAGTTCCCAACAGCCAACATTCCAATCTGAAGGATTGTCATAGGTAACATGCTAAGTAATTATCTCTTCATTCTGGATTAAGGATGGATAGTGTATAATAAAAATGATACCTATCCCTGACCCCAAGGATTGTTGATCCTCACTGCACACTTGTCAGGTAGGCAGGATAAGAAGCATGATTATTATTATTATCATTATTATCTTGAGACAGAGTCTTAAGCTATCGCCCTGGGTAGAGTGACGTGGTGTCATAGCTCACAGGAACCTCCTACTCGGGCTCAAGCCATCCTCTTGTCTTAGCTTTCCTATTTTTAGTTGAGATGGGGTCTCACTTTTGCTCAGGCTGGTCTCAAATTCATGAGTTCAAGCAATCCATCCGCCTCAGCTTCCCAGAGTGCTACGATTACAGGCATGAGCCACCTCACCTGGCAATAAAAAGCATTATTAAATCTTATTTGCCAGCAGAGAATTCGAGTTTCAGAGAAGTTGTGATTTGCCTAAGGTCTACCTAAGAGTTTAACTCAGATATTCCTGTGCCAAGAACAGTGTTTCTCCATTACTACATCACATTCCCTGTACCATAAAACAAATTTAGAGTAGAATGAAGGACATTATTTAATAAAGGAGGATGTTGCTTTCAGGGTGAAGATTATTGTCTATGATTCTAAGATTGGACCTATTGTCAGCTTCTTCAGTGGCAGCTGGGTATATTCAGGCCAAGTAGAAGGGCCATCTCTACATCAGGAATCAAGGAAATTGATGGGAAAGAAATATACTGATCCTTCTAAGAAAATTAACCACTCCCAGAATAATGACCTTACATTTTGTAGTTAACTAAAGGGCAGGCCTTGTTGTCCAGAATCGTACACTGACCAAGATTGAAAGAATCTTGGAAAGAATCCCTTATTTCTTAAAGTGGAGTACAGAGCAATACGTTGGAGTCCTTGAAGCTACGTATTAAATTAACACACATCTCCCTGGGCAACAATTGTATCTGAGAAAAATGAGAGGACAAAACTCACATTTATGTATAAAAACACAAATATCTTCTATATAAAGAAGAAGGCAGCAATTTTGTCCTGAATCTAAAAGAGGAAGAAAGCTGGATATTTGTAATGGGTCTTTTGGGGTCAATACCAATGCCAGGTTCCTAACCCTAGCAATAAATTTTCATTCTCTTGTATCTTTGGACTATTTCTATGAAGAGTTTGAGAAGCACAGGTCATCTGAGTAGACAACTGAAACTAAGATGTTAAACGAGTCTCCTGTGGTCAGGGCAGGACTGGGCCCAAGGTCCCCTGAATCTACCATTCCATACATGCATTCTTTGTTGTAGACATGTTTTTAAAAGGAGAAAGTATTTTCCTGCCTTAGGAAAGAAAGACTAGGACGAGGGCATGATTTCATGTTGGATAAGACTGTGTTGCAATGAGCATCGCTTCTTACTGCCAAAGCCACATAGGGTATGGGTGGTGAGTAGCTTGAGTTGAATGTGCCTGGAACCACCACAGGTGCAGCCAGGGCCTTTCCCAGCCATGTCTCAGCCATCATTTAGCTTCTAAGGCTTTGCTTCTCTTTTCTAAAGTGAAAAATAAATTAGATTATTAAGATAATAATGACTTCATTAAACATTAAGCAGTACAAATTAACGTAATGGTAAGCTACAGCATATTTTCCTTGACTTATTGATTCATTATGATTTTTAAAATAATGAAAATACTCAGTATTTGTGGGGATAAGAAAAAAAAGAGTGAGAGTGGAATAGAAATGTATCCAACTTAACTGGTAGAATAACTGCATTACTTGTACCCCCAAACTTGGAGTATGTACGTCTTACCCTTTGACAAAGCACTTCTACCAATACACTTTTCCCCAAGGAACTGAACATGAAAACACAGAGGTACAAAGATGTTCATGTCAAGGTTGCTGAGAACAGTGAAAACAATTTAAATGTCTAATATTTGGGATTTGGTTAGATAAATTATCACACATCTCTACCATGCCACTGTGTCCTGACTCTCCCATTGAAATGACGTCGTGAATTTTAAAAGTGAGGGAGATAGTTAAGTGTGGAGATTATGAAACCTAATTTCTTGGGTTCTCAGCCTGATTGTGCTACTTACTACCTGTGGAACATTAGTAAATTTTCTCAAATTCTCAGTGTCTGTGTTTTTTCAAGAAGACAATGATACAGTACAGGTTTTTTACCTTCCTCAGAAGGGCTACATCAGGCACTCAACAAGTATTAACAAGTATTATTAGATAAACAGTACCCAAGAAGAAAAGTTGTTTATTACTTACTATTAAATTCTGCACAGGATAACAACACGTTTTCTTTTAAAAGATCTCTTTAAAAGGGCTAGAGACAATCGCAAACTGTGCACCAGGAAGTGACAGCCCTCCCCACCCAGGGTATTCTAAAATTTCCAGGGAAATACAGTGACAGCTTTGGACACTGGGAACTACATACTGCTATTAGGTTTTCTGGACTGAACTATGTAATAAAGAGAATTTATTGACCTTAAGTGCCAAGAAAAATTACTGAAGCACTGAGTGCCGTAAACTAAGAAAGTTTGAGAACTTGTAATCTGGCCTATGGATGGATATATACTAAGGCGTCACATTTTACTGAGAGATGGGATTATATGTGCTTTATATTTTCTGGTTTTAATTTATATGGACTTTCTCAATTTTCTACAACAAACATTTATTGTTTTAATTAAAATAATTTCCCCCTGAAATTATTTCAATAATCATTTCTTAAGCATTGTTTGGGGTCAGTCTTCGGGGTGGACACAGGAAGACAAAGAGGCCACACCCTCAAAGAGCACATACTTGAGGTGAGTGAGGAATGTAAACAGGTGATTGCTGTTTGGTAGAACAGGTTCTGAGACAGAGGTGCTGACTGGAGTGGGAGTTGAGCTCTGCTGCGGGAGACTCGGGGCACTTAGGGCAGTCTTGCAGGATACATGGGACTTCCAGTCGGAAATAAAGAAGGGGTAGAAGAATGTTCCCCCTTGTGGCCCCTAGGTAGACCAGTGGATACATTTAGAAGGTGCCAGAAGACCAGAGAGGCAGAGAGACTTAGAACAGGAAGGCTATTGGTAGATCACACCATGCACCGGTCACTTAACTGGGTGGAAAAACAATGGCAAGTTGTGAGCAGGGGAGTGTTGTAAACGTGCTGTAGAAGGATCACTCGGGCAGCACTGGGAGGCGAAGGGAGAGCTGGACTGGAGGAAAGGGCCAGCCAGGAGGATTTTGTAATATTCCAGGAAAGAAGTCACGAAACCCCGACTGGCTAGTAACAGATTCTATGATGGGCCCCTGTGGGCCAAAGCCATAGAAGCAAATGATCCAGATGTAGCATGCTATTCAGCCCAAAATATGTTGGTGTCTCTAAAATTTCATGGTGGTAAAGACATGGTCAGTGTAGAAATTTGGCAACTATAGAAATGTATGAAGAAGAAAATAAAATATTTACAATCCCATGAATTGGAGCTGAGATATGTACAAATACCGTATATGCCTGTAAACTATTAAATATTACACCTTATATATAAATGCTTACCTATATACCTGATATCTATCCATAGCTTCTTATTTAAGCCATGTGCATATGGTAAAATAATATCTGACAGAAGAATAGGAAATAAAAATAGTAATTACTAAGTGCTTACCATATGCTAGGCACTCTTGGAAACATAAAATATATGATAACTTCTTACAGGTATTAGCTTATTTAATTCTGACAACAACCATGTGAGATAGGTCTATGTGTATTTTGGCATCTTACAGATATGCAAGTTGAAGATCAACGACTCACCCAAGGTTTATAACTCATGTCAGGACTGGGATTTGAACCTAAGCAGTTTCTCTCCAGGGTCTGTACCCTTAGATTCCTATCGTGCAATTTCGAATGATAAATTTAAACCTCTGTTGTTTAATTCTTGACTTTACTCAGAGACTCTTGACACCCTAAGGCATTGAATATTCTATCTCTGCACAATCTAGCTTGGTAGCTACTACTCACATGCAGCTAGTTGCTATGAACAGGAAACTGCATTTTAAATTTTAATGAATTTATTGGATTAGTAAATTTGAATGGCGAGCTGTGGCTACTGGCACAGATCTCCATAAGATAAACCAATGAGTACCTCGTCCCTTCATGATATTCCCTGTCCATGTAACCACAGGTAACCAACCACTTTTATTTCTGATTTCAGTTCTTTCTCATGGTCATCTCTGTTAAGTCCATAGAACATGCCTATATTTCTTGATTTACCTAATTAACATTGGATTGCCTATGCCACACAAGATGAGGAATTAGTTTGTGTATACCTCCCTCGTGTCTCTCTCCCCTTCTAGTTTTTACTAATTTAGTTTTTCATTAGTTACCTATATACTATTTTGGTATCAGTTAAGATTCTTTCGAAGTGGGGAGAAAAAAGTCAAATCAATCTTATTTGAGAAATAAAAAGGGAATTTTTTGGCTTATAGAAACAAGAAGATCAGAGGCAAAACTGGCATTAGACTAGGCTGAAGTCAGAGCTCAAAGTGAGCTGGACCAGATTTGAGCTCAGCTGCCCTCAGTCTGCAAGTCTCATCTTCAAGTTCTATGTGGTGACCACAGCTCAGTAACTTCAGTTTCATATCCTCTTAGATTACAAACTAGCAAGAAAGAAAGCCTACATCTTTATGTTCATACAAATTAACTACGGCCACAATGATGCCGAGTTAAAGCACACACACATATGCACTCACACACCATCTCAGTGATATACACAGGATTTATTTACTCAGCATGTATATTCGTAGGTTAGCTGCAGTTGGGCTTGGCTGGGTGGCTCTGCTGATCTTGGTTGAAGCTTCTCATACTACTGGCGCCAGCCGGGGATCTGGTAATCTAAGAAGCATTTGTCTAGATGTCTCTGATGATCTGGGCTGGGCTCGTTCACTCTTCTGGGCTAGTGTAGCTCAGCTGTGTTCTATGCGTCTCTCATCTTCCTTCTGGGACCAGTGACCTGCCCCAAGCATGTTCTCATGGTGATGACAGAGGCACGAGAATGCAAGACCTGCTTCACAAACATGTGCCATGTCTGCTAACATCCCACTAGCCAAAGGAAGTCACATGACTGTACCCCAAACCAATTGAATGGAGTAAAGTCCCCATTCAATACTCCTCCCATGGAAGTGAGAAGGAAGCAAAGAGAATATTTCTGAACAATAATTTTCTCTACCACTTAAGCAGATGGGCTTGGCCATCTCAGATCCATTGGCCAAGGGAATGGGTTGTACTCTAACCCAGGCCTGGGCCCCATTCTCCACCCTGGGTATAAAGGGTGGATTCAGATTTACCCAAAGCATGTGGACTAACACTGGAGGAGAAATGGAATCTAGATCAGGTTCTATCAGCTATGTGAAGCGGAAATGGATATGAGATAGCAAACCACAACGACAACTATAACTTTAAACAATATTCTTGAACTTGATCTTGAGCATTTGGTGTTGGATAGTATCCCTTGACACCACACTCACAACAATTCTCTTTCACCCCCTGTTTCCCACTTTGGTCAGCTTGATCATGCATGTTGTTTGTTTACACATATGAGCGGAGGGCTGGTGATTTGTAATGCTGTCTGGGTGTTGGGGGTGCAGTTCTCTGCCCCCAAGTGTGTTTCCTCAATAGGCACATCTGAAGGTAGGGACTAGCCGTGTACACAGGTGGGACGTGTCAACCGGCAAGTTTCCCTTTAGTGTGCATGCATACATAATCATGCAAACGACTTTTCTCCCTCAAAACACCAAGAAACAAAAGGCTTTGCTATGGGATGAGGAATCCCATACAAGGAGCCTTAGGTCTTCCCAGGGAGGGATTTTCTTCTCTTAATAGAGCAGATCTTGGAGGTGGAAGGAGGATTTGTAAATCTTCTGTTGCAGGTCCATCTACGTGAGCAGGGAAGGTGAAAAGAGGCGAGAGAGGCCAAATGGTCCAGCCACTCTCTGGACATCCTTCAGTTAATCAATCACTTTAATTTGGGCTCAGGCTAGTCCTGAGCTCTGAATTGGTTAATGCCCACTGCGGAGTCTCCAAGGTTTCTTTGCAAAGAACATTTCCTGCTTTCCGCAGCCTCCTCCTGAGTCCTTCTGGGGTGCTGCTTTCCCTGCTCTACTTTGTCCATCAATGTTATTCACTTTTCTTCCACCTTCCAGAAAATTATCACAGTCTCTGCTCTTGGTTAGTCCCTTTTATTGACTCTCCAGCAGTGTTTTGAAAGCAGATCAATACATGTGTTTAGTCCACCATCTTAATTTCATATATGTATATATATGTGTGTATGTTCACACATGTTTTGTGTTAAACAACATTGGATCTTGCCGATTATGTTTCTGTCACTGGCTTAATTTAATGCCCTTACAGAATAGTTTTGAAAGTTGTTTCTTGGCTCGGCGCCTGTGGCTCAACGGGCTAAGGCGCCAGCCACGTACACCTGAGCTGGCGGGTTCAAATCCAGCCTGGGCCCGCCAAACAACAATGGTGGCTGCAACCAAAAAATGGCCGGGCATTGTGGCGGGCGCCTGTAGTCCCAGTGACTTGGGAGGCGGAGGCAAGAGACTCGCTTGAGCCCAGGAATTGGAGGTTGCTGCGAGCTGTGATGCCAGGGCACTCTATCCAGGGTGACAGCTTGAGGCTCTGTCTTAAAAAAAAAAAAAAAGAAAGAAAGTTGTTTCTTAAAACCACTGTGGGAAAACCCTCTTCTCACTTTTTTTTTTAAAAATAAAATTACCTGGGGTTTTTGTTGGTTGTTTTGTCTTGCTAACTAAATGGGTAAGTAATTTCAACATCAGTGATGATACAATCTATTATACAGAAATCTGTTTAAGTTGCATTACAAAAAAAAAAAAAAAACAGGAAAAGTCACATGAACGTCACTGGCTACTAAGTCAGAGTTGGTTTTATTTCTTTTTGTTTTGTTATTTTTCTTGTTTTTTTTTTTTGAACCCTGAACTATTCTAAAACCATATGCTCTTATCAAACTAAAGCATTTACTTCAAATTCTGGAGGTAGTTGGTGAGGAATAGTATTATATCAAAGGACCTAGAATAAGAGTGGATACATGACCCATAAAGGAAATGATGATCTTGTGTTGGATCTAAAGCCTAACTAATAAATATTTATCTGTTATTGCTAGCCCCATGTATGAGTATATATTTACTGTATGCCAATAGCATTCAGAATATATGGACCTACTGAGAATGGCTAAGACGTGAATAGCTTGAGGGAAGGTTTCTGCCTAGCAGTCTCAACTGAAAGAAATCGAGATAGACACTTTCCAGGAGAAAATGATGACTCACACTGAGATGACTTCAATGGCATCTGGTTTCCATCTTCTTTGTTTCTCTTCTTGGACTCCATTCAGAGGCACTTCCTTCCAGCTGGAGCTTTTAATGGCATAATGTGAAGGCAAGATCCACAGGAGTGGGTTTGCAGGAGGGACTTGAGGAAGAAAATGCAGAGCATCAGGGGTGGGTGCTGGGGGGAGATGATGGAAAATTATACCCAGATGGGAGGGAACAGAAAATGCACACACATCCAGACGAAAATGTACCAATTAAAATATTGAGGGAAATGCAGACTGATGTATGATTTTTAATAGGAGGGTAACAAAAAATTTGAACTGAATAAAAAGGCAGAGTGATAGCGTCCTGATTGCAATTAGCACATTAATGCAATTGCTGTTTTCAGCCTGGGCAAAGATGTCAGTTTTCTTTGCTTAAATGAGTGGAGGACGGTGATGCTTGTAGTTCTTCCTGCACGCCAGCTCCGCTCATGATGGTGATACCCGTCTTCTCTTGTCGGGGCTGGAAAGGCACTGGGAATGTTGCCCGACATTCCCGCAGGATCTGGGATGGAGGTAGAGCCGTCACCTGGCACAATAATGGCAGCTCGTCAGAGCCACGTGAGAAAGACCGGACGGGGTGGAGCAAGCAATTGGTTTCTGTATGGAAACACTCATTCTCACATCTGCTTCCTCCAAGGAGAAAAGTCCGTTTCTTTTATAAAAATGAGAGTTCTTTATATTCTGTGCCTTTCCTCCTGACATACAAGGTCTGACAATTAAGTACATGAAAACCTCCTAGAAAAAGAGCTACATACCTCATTGTTGAATATGGTCACCTTTGAAGTATTCCCTGCAGGAAGCTATGCACCAATACCAGCGTCTAGTCCATCCTTTTCTAGGCTGAGCTGGCAAATGTAATTGTCAGACCTCAGATGATGCTCCTTTTAACCAAACGTCACCATATTTGAGTGGTTCTTCCTGGTCTATTCTCCCATCTCTCCATCAGATAGCTCTAGAGAGCGGTCCTATCACCAGAGGTAGGTGCTCTTGGTACTGGAGGCTGAACAATGGTTATGGTTCTCCTGGATACTGTGGTGGGCACAGCTGGTCCAACTGAGAACAAGTCAGAAAATAATTATTGGATACTAGTCCAAGGTCCTGCAGAATCACATTTTAATAAGTTACACAGCAGCTGCCTCCTTGTCCAGGGGGATACGTTCCAAGGCCCCTCACCCTCACTGTGGATGCCTGAAACTGCAGATCCATTATACTGACTGCTAACTGCCTGAACCATTATATCATTATATGTTTTTCCTATGTATACATACCTGTGACAAAGTTTAATTTCCAAATTAGGTATGGGAAGAGATTGACAACAATAATTAATAATAAAGTAGAACAATCCCACGTGTTCAGTACTAATCTGAACACAAGAGAAAACAACTACAGGCTCACGTGAGAGAAAAACACAAGAAAATTCAAGAAGCAGGGATGGGGAAAGGGCGCTCCCACCTATTGGGTACAATGTCGGGGTATTTGGCACACTTACTAGGTAAAGGACTCAACTACAACTCAGACTTCGCACTTTACCATACAAACATAATGTAACCTAATCAGATGTACCCTCATATTAACCCAGCATTTTAGAAAAGGAGATTAAGTTACAAGATGATACACACCAAAAAAAAAAAAAAAAAAAAAGACCTAAAATAACAATACACCGTAATGAAGTTATGTGAACTGCACTCGCCTGTTTTGGGACCAGGCTTGACTGTGAATATCTGAAATGGTGGAAAGCAAGAGCCCAGATAAGGGAGAACTACTGTATATAAAATGGTAACGTGTGACAGATTGTTTTATGCCCTAAGGGAGATACGAATTAGGCTACCGAGGACAATATTGATTCTGATCGTGGGTCTGGGGGACAAGAGTGAACATCAGAGAAGATGGAAAGTTTGAAGGGCAATATCGATATGAGGGGAAAGGATGCTTTGCCTCTTGATATAGCTAGCTCCAGAGGCAGCGCTGACTTTACACTTAGCCCAGGGGTTCAGGAACTCAGATCCTGCAGGGGCCAGGAGCGCCAGGTGCCATTGAAAGGTGAATCCAGCTGGTTTAAAGCAATCAGGAGTGTTGGAACCTGTGGTCAATGGAGGGCCATGCCCTGAAGAAAGGACTTCAATGTCACGTTAAAAATTCAAAGTTCCATAATTCAAGCCATTGTCTGCAGACCTCCTCCGTCCTCCACAAGCCTTCCTGGACCTTTATGTTCCGAACCAGCTATCTCCTCCACCCCAAGCCTCCCACAAGGACACAGTCACGTGTGCACACCTAACAGAATCCTCTAGAGCCAACCCTCCTCCTGGAAGTAGGCCAGAGCAGGTCTTAAAGACAAATACCTAATTCCGCTGCAGGAGATGGGATTCTTGCAAGGGCAGTTTATTCGGCTTCTGCAGGGCATTCTGTCACATGTGGCCATGAGCTCACCACTCAGGGCTGGTAGAGCTGGCTGTGTGTCCTGATTTTCCCAGGATTCCTTCAGGAGAGGGAGGAGGGCACGCTTCAGCCAGGGCAGCTGTCTCATGGGTTGGGCTCCTGAGTAAGTTCTTATCTGAAGACAGAAAGTCCCCTGAGCACCCTTATGTCACAGATGAGCAAACTCCATCTCTCTTCTTGAGAACAGGCTTTGGGTGGGATCCTCTGCCTCAGCTTCCCTTATAACGTTCCACCCAGAGCTTTTCTCCTTTGGCATGCAACCATTATCCACTCCACCCCCATCCCTTTCCAGTGAATGTAAGCCTTGGATGTAACTGCTCAATAGGGATAACTTCTTAAAAAGGAGTAAAGTCATATCAACCCTGATTAAATTAAGAGCTTGCCTGTAGAAACTTTCAGAATTGAACAGCAGCAATCCTGGGCTTAAATTCGCTCCACAAGCACCAGTTAGGATTAAGGAGAAAATAATAAATCCATACATGGTGAAACTGAAGGACACAAAAGAAAAGGGAAAAAAACTCACAAAAAATTAAATTAGAATTTAATCCCTGTCTAAAAAAACCCATCTAGAGGTCTCCTTTAATACTTTCAACACTAAGCAAACCTATCAGCACGTATTAAAGTTACAGAGGCTTTCTATTAAATCACAATGTTGTCAGTTCTGCAGGAAAACAGGAATACTTTGGAATTCTCCACCCATTCTCTTTTACTATTAGGGATTTTAGGCATTAGCAAATAGTCTTTTTTGTCGTCGTTGTTGTTCCTCCCTTTGCTTTAACTCAATGATTCTCAAACTCGGCGTCCATGGGAATATTTTGTACAGGGCTGGACCTGTACCGTCAAGTGTATATGCAGGAGGAATTCTGAGTGCCTGAGATTCTCACCTGACATACAGCCACGCCACCCCCACCGCCCCACGCACGTGTGTACATACATACACACACACACACACACACACACACACACACACACACACACACACGGGAATCTGACTCTGGAGGATTCCATAGGATTTGCCCTCAAGATGTTTTACACTTTCCCTGCATTTCAAATAGGTAGTCAGTCTTCTTATTCCTTACTTAGGGTAAGAAAGGAGAAAGCCTTTTTTTTTTTTTAAGGATGAATGGGGGAAAAGCTACATCCCTAGGCTGAGAAGGGGTGACAGTCCTGTGGCTACTGTGAGCAGTGGGGCTCCCAGTACCACTCCATAACTGAACCTTTCAGAAGGAAGGGAGCTGTGTGTGCCCTGAGGTAAGCTAGCCCCTGGGAGTGGATCTCCCCGCCTCACCTGTGCCCTCGCTGTGGCCTGGAAGCCCCGGAGGCGAGACCTACGTGGGCCATGCACCCTGGAACAAATGCTATCAGTGCAGACAGAGGCAGAGCACTTGAGTCCTTTTCCCTGTACCGCTAGGTTGTATAAGACCCTGCACTCTGTGTGACCCAGACTTTTGCAGAATTCTGGTGCGTGGGGTGTGGGAACAGCCTAAGCATGGCTGGATTAAATTTCCTGCCAGCTTAGTGGGCTGGTTCCTCAGAATCCAAATTTAATTTGATGTAAGGAAATCTAAAAATTTTTCTGTCTTTGAACACATGAATTTATAGACTGAGATTTACACCTATTTCAAATGTTGCCTGACTTGCTGATGGGAAGGATTTGCTGACAGCTACAAGGGAGGCCTCTCTGCCAACTTGGGAGGAGTATGTCCCAGGGGGATATACTCTCGAAAGGTGAGCTTCTGGCAGCAGGAGGAAGCCATAGGGATGAAAGGCACCTGTAATTGGGTCTCCCAGTCTCTCCGAGGCCTGTTATGGATCATTTAGCCAGTCTCTTGATCAAGCCCGACCAATACTTTAGGGGAAAGAAAACCCCAAACACCAAAATGCACAGATTCAAAAAGAAACCAACAAACAACTTCAGTCTAGCAAATCATTTTATTAGGCTCAAGATGAGTCCCTGCCTGCAAAGCTCTCAAATGCCAGAAATTGTGGGCCGGGCACCCGCCTACTTCCCATCCAAGTCACGCTGCTTGGGGTTCAACTTGAATGGCTGAACACTGGTCACCTCACCTTTTTGTCAAAGCCAAAAGATTATACTTAATGCACAACTTAAGCTGTCCCCTGGACCTCACTTGTTTGGGCTGGCAATCACGTTTTCTATTCCCCTCCCTGCATATCTTAAGTTTTAGTAATTGCATTCTGGGTTCAAAAGAGCATCCCACTAGGCCATTGAAATGTTGAAAAGCCCCTAACACAGGGAAACATTTATCCTCACTCTGAGAGAAAGAACTGGGACAAATATATGCGGCTTTGGTACATGACAGGATGCAGATTTCTTGTGAGCAATTTCTTAACTTTCAGCTTAATAATAACTATAATCAACTCAGTGCATTGAGAGGTGGTTAGAAGTGGTGTTAGGCAGTAACTAGAAACTTTAAAGATGGTAAATAGGTCATAAGGGTGATCTTTTCTACAATGTAAACATAATGCCCAGTGTCCCTTGGGCTTTGCAAAATGCAGGAGTGCTTGTTTAACCTTAACCTTTCTAGGAATAAAGGATAGCCCTTTTTCTAGCTTTTCACTACGTCTTTCCCACCATGGAGTTCCTTGCAAAAGGACTTTCTCAGCCCTGGGTCAGCCTTTCAAGGTTTCATCCAGTGATCTACTAGCGACAGGTCCCCCTCCAAAGGATGGGAGACTGATACTGTGGCTGTGTCAAGTCTGATGCCAACAGGATGTGGGTATGGTCACCAAAAAGGAGACAGGCAGACCTTACCAGAATAGGTAACAATCTCTCAAGTCCAGTAGGCCTAACATTGAAACTCACCACTCATTTCTGACAATAAGATCTTGGATAAGACATGAACACAGTGTATGTAAGCCTCACCTGCCAGGTGAGAATTACAGTGAATTTTGGACCTACTATTTTCCTCTCTGCTTCCTGGTGCACGGCATTTCATCTGCCTCCCTGGCCAGGTCTTATTCATACTTAATCGCTCGTCATAAATGTGATTTTTATCCACAATCATGACATGATCTTCCTTATGTGTAAGGTCTCCATCGCACAGCTTTCCACTTCAAAACACCCCTTCCACTTCTTTGCAACACATAAGGGGATCCTACGAGGATGGACAGTTAAGTCCACGAACTCATCCTAGAAAAAGAGCTATGTACCTCATGGCTGAATAACACCACAGTCACCTTTCAGAGCAATTTTGGGACTCTTTTTCTGGAATGACCATAAGAACTGTTTTTGTAGAAGGTCTGACAATTAAGTTTGTGAACTCATCTTAGAAAAAGTACTTTGAAGGGTGGACTAGGCGTGGGTATTGGTGTGTAGCTTCCCAAGGGCAGTACTTTGAAGGTGCTACAGCAACTTTTTAGGATGAGTTTGTGAACTTAATTGTCTGACCTCATAGTTAAATCCTTTCCTGTATAATGTCTCCGCTCATTGGGGGTGAAGAGGTTTCTCTTGCTTACTATGGGACCCCAATCTCCTTGTACATGACCTTACCCACAGCAGGTGTTCAGTAAACAGCTGTTGAGTGAATGGGTGGTTGATCTGCCTCTTGGGGTTGGTACAAGGATTGCAAGGCAATGCCTCTCACAGAGACAGCACACAGAGACAGTCAAATCAATCCATTTTAGCTTTATTTCTCCTCCTCTCTCTCACTGGTGTTTGACATATGTATTCCTTTTCCTTCTTTCTTCAACAAATTCCAGATTGTTCACATCTTGGTACAGCCCCCCACCACCCAGATTGTAGAGCTAAGGGTATGGGAGAATTGTTATTCGATGGGCCATCATGTTAGGGGCATAATAATTGAAGCTAACTTTTTCATTGTCAAGGTCACATAATCTGTTTGATGGCATATTCTGCACCAAGGGCTATATCTTCTTCTTCTTGGTCTAGCTCTAGCCTGCTCATATGATACAGAAGGTACCAACAAAAGGGATATGAATTTTAAGAAAGGAAAAAATCAAATTAAAATTGTAATGATATCTACTAATAATAAAAGATGAACACAAGTCACATTAAGCACCTATTGTAATTGCAGAAGTCAAATGTGACTTGAGTATTACAAATTTTAATACAGTTTTTCCTCTTTTAAAATGTGTATACATTTTTTGGCACCCTCTCTATATATGTACATACATACATATACAAAAAGCATACACTCTATTTTACTTCTTTTTCTTAATCTCCAACCTTTTTTAAAAAAAGTCTTTCCTGGCCAGGGGCATTCAACAAGTTACCTGAGAGGCTAACCTTACAATAGCCTGGCCTGGCTGACATTCCTAACAGAAAAAGAAAAAAAAAAAAAACCTGTACCAAACTGAGTGTACATTAACCAATTGTGAGCAAAAGAATAACAAAATATTCCTCCTAAACCTTAAAAAAAGGCAGAATTTGTTTACATACATAAGACATCTGTAATGGAAAAGTTAAATTTTTAATGTTATTTTTTCGAATCTAAAGAGAAATTTGGTGTTTTCTTGTTTGGTTGCATGATTCAATGCTAAAAGTGAATAAAATTGTGGATTTTTTGCTCTAATATCCTTGATCTTTGATGGTTGATGAATTTGGGGGAGTGAAATGAAAGCTGCCTGTGAAGATTAGATTGTTCTATCTGGTTAGACGGCTGAGAAGCAGAAAATTGTTACAGGTCTTTACCAAACTCAGGTTGAAGATTTCTGGGAATCAGCGAGTATCCTCAGAGACCCAATCTGTTAGACCCATCAGACGTGATAAGATTTTCTTATTTTTGTTTTGTTTTGTTTTTTGTTTTAGCTGATTGCATGGGGACCTGCGGCCTTAAGGAAATTTGTGGCCTTCCTTCCTGGTCCTCAAGTGTAGCCTTTTAACCGAATTCAGATTTCACAGAACACATTGTTTAATTAAAAGGGGTGTGCCATAGAAAGATGAAGCTTTTCTTGCCTCCTTTAGTGCTTAAAGAAGAACAATATTGAAATCACAAGGCTGCTGGTTCCCTACCCCCTGGGTTGAAGGATGAATTCAAATCAAAATTTGACTTATTTTCCATTGTGACCTGACCTGAACTTAACAGAATCAGAAATTATGAAGTGTAGAACTATCAGAGAATATGAAATCACCCTTCTACAAGGAATTCTCTCATTCTGATGCTATGAATCATGCTTCCAACTTCTTTGCTTGCTTATGATGCTAAAATACAGAAAGATCCTGAATTGCCAACTGTCTGTTGTACAGCTGCTCCGTCTGTGGGCAGTCCGTGTATTTGAACTGCTGTGTGACACCCCCTTCTATTTACTCAACACTGAGACCCCTCATCGGTATGCTAAACCCTGTAGCAAAATCGCAATGCTCCCTGAGCCACTATTCTCAAGAAGGTTAAGTTCACTAACTAGTAATGTTCTCCCTGGCTTCATCAATAAGGATTGGCCAAAACTACACATTTTTGTGTAAACAAAGTACCTTCTTGAGTCACTTTAAAATTATTCATAAAATTCAATAAAAACAACTTTTGTTGTATGACAACAAAAGTAATGATTATAAAAATTAGGAAGATACACAAAATCTCAAAGAACAAATATTTGCCATCTTAGCACATACATGAACTGCTAACTTTTTTTGCATATACTATGTTTCTGATTTTTTTCTATGCTTCTATAAACAAAATGTGTGAAAATTTATATAGTATATGTAATACCTATTATGAATATATGTGTGTGTTTAATAATGGAACATATTGTTTTGTAAACTTGAATTTTAAGCTTCATAATATATTATAATATTAATAATGATGGTGATGATAATTATCTGTGGGCCAAGCACTAGGCTAAGCACTTTATAGGAACTGTCTCATCTCATCTTCAAAGCAACCTTATGTTATCAACTAATACATACTTTCTGTGATACAACCTGTGTTAGCTTTCGTGTTTTTAGTTAGTTCATTATATATAAAAAGGTATCTCATTTGCATTTTCTTGATCAGTGTTGCAGTTAAATTTTTAAAAAATATACTTCTTAGTATAATTAGTATTTGTGTGTTTGTGTGGGGGGAGCCTTTCATTGACTTTGATTCTTTTTCTGCTGGCATGTTTGCCTTTTTAAATTTACTATTTTCTGATGTATTATGCATTTTATTCTGGTTTGTTGTTTGCATTCCAATTTTTACAATTTCATTAATATAAAAAAGTTTTAAATTTTATGTGCTTTCATCTCTAGAAAAATTTCCTTTATGGATTCAGACTATGCACATATAATTTTTTTTTTTTTTACTTTTAAAAAGTGAATACATTTGGTATTTATTTTGATTAATAATTTGAGATAAGGATCAAATGATCTATCTTTCCCAAAATGATGTGAAATGTCACCATTCCCTAAATTCTTACATAACATATTAACTTATTGAAAATAAAGATGAAGGACTTCTTGATTCATTAATTTTTTTAAATTTTTTGCAGGTATCCATAATTGGAATAGCAAAAAGCTTTACTTCACAATACTTGCTAATTTTAAAATTAAAAATTATATTTCATATTAGTTTATAATTATATGGCTTACTCTTGTGAAATCCTGATACTGTCTTACACAGTAGTGACTCTCAACATTTTTGGCACCAGGGACTGGTTTCATGGAAGACAATTTTTCCACAGCTAGCTAGGGGTGAGGGAATGAAAGATGAGGAGTGGGGAGGGCTGTAAATACAGATGAAGATTTGCTCATTCCCCCACTGCTTACCTCATGCTGTGCAGCCTGGTTCCTAACAGGCCACAAACCAAAACCTTTTTGGCAACAGGGACTGGTGTCATAGAAGATGATTTTTCCATGGATGGGGACAGATTACAGCCAGGCAGTAATACTGTGTGGCTCAGTACCTAACTGGTACCAGTCTGCAGCCCAGGGATTGGGGAACACAGCTGTGTACCCACTATTGCCTGCATTCTGGGCATGGACAAGAAATAGACATAAATCTTCAAGATTATTCTCCAACTATACTATTCTTTCCTGAATTCTTTAACATTCCAGTTTATAAGCCACACTCTTAATGCCATTTAGAAATAAAACATTACTTTGTCTTGAATTTCGATTGTAAACATAACTTGAACATGATTTTTAAATTGCCTTGTCTCTGCACGTGGCCACACTCTCTTCAGCAGGATATATCATTTGGTTATAAAGTAAAATTCTAGAAATTGGTACATGTTGAATCAACCACCAGGGACTCCTTATGTTTCCCCAAATGCAATATCAGTAGCACAAGAATGGAAATTGCCTATAAGTGTTCAAGCTTTAACAATATGCCTTTTCTGATTTTTTAGTTACAAGGGAGAAGTGAGCCAGAGCTGGGGCACACAGCATTGCCAAGAGTCTGCTACTCAGCTTTCAGGCTCCCAGGTTCAACTTGAGTCTGTCATGTATTAGGTCATTAAATATGAAATGTGTGATTCTGAATCAAAACTTTAGTTTATTATATCTCTAACAAGAAGCAGCACAATTAATCAAAGTATATGCCTAAACTATCAACAGTTTTGCCATCTTAGCGGTAACTTGTTTATGCCAGCAGTGAAGGAGCCTGAAGAGTGAGTGGCAACGAAATTGGAAAAGGTGTTTTCCGTAGCTTGTTGAAAATTAAATATTTTTCCTTTCAAGAAGTGGTCCAAAGACTAGAAGAAGTGGTAGTCAGTTGGTGCAAAGTCTAGTGAATACAGTGGAAGACAGAGAGTTTCCAAGTCCAGCTTCTGTAGTTTGAGGAACATTGTTTGTGTAGCATGTGTTTGAGCATTCTCTTGCAAGAGGATTGGTCAGTTTCTGTTGACCAATCTTGGCTACTTGATCACAAGCATCCTCATCATTTTGTCCAGTTGGTCACAGTAGACATCCACTGTAACTGATTGACCAGGTTTTGTGCAGCTGTAGAGCATACTACCAGCACTGGACCCCCAAATAGACACCATTAGTTTTTTTGATGAATATTGGGTTTTGGACTGATTTTTAGCACTTCATCGTTGTCCAACCATTGTGCTGAACACTAGTGGTTGTCAAAAAGAATCCATTTTTCATCACATGTGACAATATAGTATAGAAATGGTTTGCCTTTATGTGTGACACCAAAGAAAGGCAAACTTCCAGACAATTTCTCTTCTGAAGATCATTTAATTCACATAGAACTCATCTATCCAGACTCTTTACCTTGTCTATATTTTTCAAATGGTCAAATAATGTTGGAATAGTAACATCAAACCTTGCTGCTAATTCATTCATAGGTTGAGATGGATTTGCTTCCACTGCAGCTTTTAGCTCGTCATTATCCACCTTGATCTCAGGTTTCCCATGTAGCTCATTTACAAGATTAAAATTAAGATGGAACTTTTCTTACTATCAACATGCTGTGTGTTTATTAGCTAGATCCTTTTCAAACACGTAGTTGATATTCTGAGCTATCTGCACTCTATCGGTTTTTCATATGAAATGTGTGATTCTGAATTAAAAGTTTAGTTTATTATATCTCTAACAAGAAGCAGCACAATTAATCAAAGTATATGCCTAAACTACCAACAGTTTTGCCATCTTAGCGGCAACTTGTTTATGCCAGCAGTGAAAGAGCCTGGAGAGCTCATATTTGAAAATAACATGAGGCTCGGCACCTGTGGCTCAATGGGCTAAGGTGCAAGCCACGTACATCTGAGCTGGCGGGTTCGAATCCAGCCTGGACCCGCCAAACAATGGCCGGGTGTTGTGGCGGGCGCCTGTAAGTCCCAGCTACTTGGGAGGCGGAGGCAAGAGACTCGCTTGAGCCCAGGAATTGGAGGTTGCTGTGAGC
>CAUYRH010044726.1:0-20038 GCA_963574655.1 Perodicticus potto
GAGGTAGGCCTCTTCAGACTGGCATAGAAAGATGGCCAAGATGTATTGCCTAGAAAGTTGCAGGAGAATCAGGTATAGGATAAGCTCATGTGGTAAAAAATATTTCAAATGAGCTTGCTGCTTATTGTCTGTTTCCTCCCACTAGAATATAAGCTCCTCAAGAACAGAACTTTTGTTTATTTTTGTATTTCCAATCTCTGTAATAGACATTCAATAAATATGTGTTGAATGAATGACGATGGGAAATCTCAGCAAAAAGAATGGGAAAATTTATAGAGACAGAATGAGCAGAGCTCACCACGTGCTGGGGGTAGGGAGGGTGGAAAGTTATTGTTTATTGGGTACAGAGATTCAGAATGGGGTAAAGAAAAGGTTCTGGAGATAGATAGTGGTGAATGTATTTAAATCACTGAACTGTACACTTAAAAATAGTTAAAATGGGTAAAGTGGTAAATGTCAGGTTGTGTACCTGACATTATCATTGATGATACATTATCATTATCATTATCATTATCATTATCATTATCATTGTGTACCTTTATATCAACTTGTTTCAAAGCATTAAGGACTGGGAGCAGGGAAGGATGTCCGCCCTGTGGAAGAATACTATTTGCCTTGCTAATCAGGAAACTTAAATTTCTGACTTAGGGTACAAGAAAAATACTTTTATTCCCATTACGCAAAAGTACCTGAACAAGGCTTAATCTTTAATCCTCATTAGGCAGCATGTACGTTGTCAGAACACTAGAAGGTCTGTGTTTTTAAAACGCTTTATTTTGCTTTAAAAATTTACCTTTTACAAAAACGTCCTTTATGCCTGTAATCTAGAGTTTCCAAAGAGCTTTCTCAATGATCACCTTAATTTGTCCTCACAACAATCCAGTGATTACGTTAAAAGAATTTTAATTAAGTATCTGAGCTTTTGAGAGAAAAAAATTTCCTAATTTACTCACCCTTTTACCTTGTTCTCCAACTTTGCACATATTTCATCAAAAGGAAGAGATGGAAACTTTTATACTTAAGAATCTGAAACCACAGGTGGTGCCTATGGCTCAAGGAGTAAGGCGCTGGCCTCATATATCAGAGATGGAGGTTTCAAACCTGGCCCTGACCAAAAACTGCAAAAAAAAGAATCTGAAACCATACAACTTTTCTAAACAGAATAAATAGCATTGTGTTTTTTAGAATCCGAGAATATCTCTTTTCCCACTGCCAAGACAGTCAATGAATTACAGGTTTAGGTAAACAGATTAACCACTTGTAGCAAGTAGAATGCTAAACCCACAAGACTGAAATCTACAGTTAGCAGAAATGGATTAGACAAACATTTTCATTCAACAAAAGCAAATACTCTGCCCGGTACTTAGAGGACCATAGAAAGATGAACGAAACGTGATTCCTGCTCTTGAGACTCTTATCATCTGCTGGGAGGAGTGAGAGATGTACCCTAGAATAAAAGGCTTTATCACTGAGACAGATGGCAATAGGCTTAGTCACTTGTGTCAACTCCATTTAATCACAATGAAATGAACTAATTAGGATTTAATTCATTCCCTGGAATTTAGTTAATTACAATAGTTTTAGGTTTTGTTTTGTTTTGTTTGCTTGCTTGCTTTTGATGCCAAAAAAGGAAGATTGAAAGATTGAACAGATGGAATTGTCAAACCAAGTCCTTGATGTCAACCTAAGTGACAGAGAAGTAGCTCTGGCCTAAAACTACAATTTGGATATATGCAATAAATAAGGAAGGAAACCAAGATATAGCCTTTCCTGGTTGTATAAACGAATTCTTAAACAATCCACCTGCTCCAAGGCACACAGTAGCCAACTTGAACCTACTGAAGCAGCATCTCTTTGGGAGGAGCCCTGCCGTCTACACAGTAAACCTACATGAATACAGGGAAGAATGAGAATTGCTTCAGTGTCAATCATGCAACAATGTGTGAATTGCTTAACTGCCTCAAGTCTTAACTTTCTGGTTGTAAAATTAAGAAAATTCAAATGTTCTTCTCAAGTTGTTTTCAAAGATTAAATAAGAGAGTCATTAAATGAATCAAAAATAGATAAACGTATGAGTTCATGTGCAAATTGCATATGCAGTGATAGGACAAGAACGAATAGCACATGACCCAGCACCTGTCACATGGTCATTGTTCATCTTCTCTACTCTCTCTCCAGAATCTTCCCAAAAGGCTGTGGCACTTTCTTTATTACAACAGAGAAGACCTCTGAGTTCCTGGTCACTCCCCATCTCTAGCTCTCTCCTCTCATCTCAGGGACAATATGCCCCAAGCATATTCTTTCAATATACCACAAAATAGCACAACGCATAGACACTTTAAAAGGAAAAGATCAATAAGGATAAATAAAAGTTTTAGCATTTACTCCCTGCTCCCCAAAGCATTGTTTTTCACACCCTGCTTACTACAGCAGGTGCCAGAATTACACCAATAATGTTCCTGGCCCACCACACCCTCTTCTCTCTAGTGATTGAAACCCACTGGCCTCCCATTCAGACACAGGTCCACCAAATCTCTGAAATCACATACACCCTTGTGGTCTTTAATACCTAAATAGAAAGCATAGTTTTCTAACCTCCTGTAGTTTCATTTATTATCTGGCGCCTTCCGTGGTGTGTTGAGCTGACGTTCACCAAGAGACAGTAACTTAACTCCTTCCCACGCAGTTTCCCCATCAATTACTTCCTGTTGGTGGCTTAACCTTTTGTGAAAGAAAGTAGATTTCTTCACGTTGGCCAACATCAACGAATGACCCATTGCTGGTGGTGCCTTTCCTAAGTGGGATTTTCCATCTTTCATGAAAGGACTCGTAGTTGAATTTTAGTTATTACTCAACTAACTCACGAAAGGAACAAAATGAGAATTATAGAGTGCAAGCAGAAAACATCTTTAGAAGTTAAGCTGTGGATAGGGACCCAGATTTAAGGATAGAAGAGTTTTTTACTCTACTAATAAAATGTCAAGAATTAAAAATAAACTAAAAATAATGTAAATCCACCACTACATTAAAATCAAGCTGGTGCGATTGGAAAAAAATACCCAAATTTCTAAGTTCTAAAAGTCACCTCTACACCTGTGAAAACCAGCTCCTGACAGCAATCTGGACTTTCTCTCAAGGACTCTCCTGAATATCGTGTCCAGTGCAGACACTCAGACATGAGCAGAACAAAAGAACCGACAGGGGTTTGTTGTTGTGGGAGCCCACTCACCCAAACCAGGTGATTTGCATTTAATTTGCCCTTTCAAATGCATCCTGAACCATGTGTTCCAGAACTAGATGACCCAGCTTTAAACCAGACAGCCTAACCCAGAGCCAGACAATTGGCATCCCTCCGTTGTAAAAGTCATTCTAACAATTCATTTCCAAATGACGAATGCTCCAGAGCCAAAACCGAATCCCGGAATAAGCTGTTGGCACCAGCAGAAGAAACACTCCCCAAAATAACGTATCTCTTGCTATCAGGCAAGAACAGTGTCTTCTTTGCACATAATAAGTGCCCCCCAGAAGAGACTCTGGGCCTCCACTTTTTTATAGATTGACATCATAAGAAGCCCTTCCAGCAATAATGGTATTTACCAGAAAGGAGGAATGGAAGAACGGACCCAATCTGGATCAGTTTCGGGCACCTGGTGCTTCTTGTCATCTCAGAACCTTCAAGATACAGGAGTAACCAGATACTTGGGGTCTTTTAACACTCACTCACTCCAGGCCCATTTTCTCCCTAGCAGGCTACTAACCCAGCAAGGCCACACGGCATTAAAGAGGCTCTGGTCTTCATCTTCAGGATGCATTTACCCTCCTATCCTGTCCTGCAGGTCGATAGGTGAGAAAACTGCCTAGCCCTTAACACTTGGAATTGCAAGGTCCAAGACAAAGTTCAGGCTCCTAATCAGAACACATCTCTAGGACACTTCATACATTCTCTGCCATTTCCAAGCCCCAATTCTGTATCGACCCCTCTACAAGACACTGTGGATCCTGTAGGAACTAAGATCTACTCTCTGCCTTAGCAGAAGCTTTCTAGAGGAAGGGAAATGAGCTGTCAACAAACGGTGATACAATGCAGCAGGAACTCTAATCGAGGTACCCTGTGTCCAAACAGGCTTTGGACCTAAGGGAGAGGAAAGGACGTTCTGTAGGAGTGTGGAAGTATCAGGGGAAACCTCAGGAGAACATGTGAATCCGAATCCTGAAAGATGTGTAGGCGAGTAGGGAGGATCTTGTTAGTTCCACAAGCTAACAGACCAAGAGAAAATAATGTCACTGGTAAGTCCTTATGTCCTCTCTTGTGCTATACTCCATCCAACATCAAAAAACAGTCACTCTACTCTCATTTGGGCTTCCATACCAAGTGGCTGGAGAGAGTCACAAACACACATCCCATAGCACTCATGACCATCCTGCCAAGGGCAGAAGTGAGCTTGTCACCCATCATCTTGGTACATCAGTAAAGGTAATTGCCGGGTCCTAATGGATCAGAGACTAAGCAAGGGTTGGGCAGGAACTGAGTCCTAGGGCTCTCAAATGCTGCCCGTGTGCACCCTCTCTGTGGGCACCCCCTCTGCGTGCACCAGCTCCATGATGCATTCTTTCTCGGTACATCGCCTTGTGTGCTGGACTCTTGGTTGTAAGAAATCAATCCTACAAAACTAGAAGACTGTAGTAGGGCAGGGGGTAAAGGCGTAGAATGGCAGGAGGGAGGCAAAGCCATCCATCCAAGGCGGCTCCAGGGTCCTGCTGCTCTCTAGAGGGGTCCCATATCTAATGGAGAGGAACATATCCCATCAAAGGCTGTCTTTGGGGAAATCTGAATTCTAGATGAACAAAGGCAAGATGTGCATCGCTCCAGTCCTGCACACACCCCCACTAACACTGAGCCACCTTTGGTTAAAGTGTGCCTCAATCTCAAGGCCCGGGGCCTACAATGGATGAGGCGATGATGGAGCTACTCCCTGTGCATCCTGGGGTGAGGAAACCACATCTTCCCTTTTTGGTAAGCCAGTGTCCCATCTTGTATCTAGTCTGTCAAGGAGCAGGGTAATGAATTCCACCCTGGAAAAGAAGGAGAACTGGAGTTAAGTCATGCCAGAGACCTGAGAGAGAAGGGCTACCATGGAGGCCGGCACCAGAGTTCTGGTCTTTCCTACCTTCAGGTCTAAGCTGGAAGAGGGAGCTCACTATAGAAATATCCAGAAAGATGTGAAGGCACCTGAAAAAAATTGGCTAATGGCTCATTCCATTAGCTCTAAAGCAATGTTTTTCAACCTCTTTTATCTCACAGCACACTTGAACCTATAGTTAAACTTCCATGCACACTTAAATGATGTTGATCAAAAAACACAGTAAAAAATGAATATGCTTACTATACTTTGGACATCATAAAAAATAATTTAGTCAGTGATCTTTAAAAATTTTGGCAGCATATCTAAGATCCTCTCACAGCACCCCCATGTGCTGTGGCACAGCTGTTGAAAGTCACTGCTCTGAATGACGTCCTGGTCTATCAGAGCGTGAAACCCAGCAAGGCTGGAGCAATATGGAGCCCTGGAGGAGGAAGGTGCCTCCAGATGCTGGACACTGTGCTCTGGCCTTCTCATGGCAAATGAAGGGAAAAGCCCAGGTCAAGACCATGAGACGGCCTCCTGCAGGGGGAGCCTAGAAGACACAGCGTTCATCAAAGGCTCACATCTCCCTCCACAGTCACAGAGTCTTAAAAGTCCTCTGTGATGCCATTCTGGAAAGTAGCAAGCAGAGAAGAGAGACATTCAAAGGTCCTAAAAAAGACTAAACAATCAAAAGTAGCTTATTTGAACAGGAAAAGACTGTGATCAGTAAATTGGCCAGTTTAAGGTTTTGATTGTTTATCCTCACCCTTTGAAGTGTATAGGTTAGTAAAAAAAAAAGCCATATCCTTTGCAAAAAGTTAGATAGCTATATTTTTTAGGGCATATAAGTAGGTGTGAGTAAGTTATGACCCCTATTACATTCACAGCCACTCCTGAATATAATCTGTCTTTTTCTTGTTATCTTGAGAAGTTAAATTCATACCAAGAATGCTATATTAGATTCTTAGGGCTTCAGCAGTAAAGCACCACAAAATGGGTGGCTTAAAATAATGGAAATTTATTCTTGGACAATTTTGGAGGATGGAAGACCAAAATCAAGGAGTTGACAAAATCGGTTTCCTCTGGGGGTTCTGTTCCACGTCTCTCTTTTAGTAACTGCCACAATCCTTGGCCAGCTTGTAAGTGCACCGTCCACCCTCTGCCTCTGCCAACACGTGGCATTCTCCCTGTGTGTACCTGTGTGTTTTTGTGTGGCCTTCTTATAAGGACACCAGTCATTGGATTTAGGGCACACCCCAATCTAGTACAACCTCATCTGAACATCTGCATAGGCTCAATTTCCAAATAAGGTCACTTTATGAGGTTCTTACTACACATGAATTTGGGGGCACACTATTAAATACACTACGAGGGCAAAGGAGAGTTTTAATTCCCAGCCACTATTAAAATGGCAAGTAGAGTTTGAGACCAGCCTGGGCAACAAAGCAAGACCCCCTATCTCTACAAAAAAAACTTAAGAATTAGCCAGGCATGATGATATGCATCTGTGGTCCCAACTACTTGGGAGACTAAGGGAGGAAGATCATTCGAGCCTAGGAGTTTGGAGCTGCAGTGAGCTGTGATAGAGCCACTGCACTCTAGCCTAAGTGACAGAATGACAGAATTAGACCCTATCTCTTAAAAAAAAAAAAAAGATTTGAAAAATAGAACCAACAACATTTGGCAACAGGAGAGGAAGGAAGAGAGGGAAGAGTCAAAAATGGTATCATATTCTTTGTCCTAATGGCTAAGGAAATGTTAGGGATTGACAAAAATGAGAGAGAAGGTAGAAAAACTTCCAGTTCATCTATTTGAGTTCTGTGTGCCGGTGCTCAGCTGCTCATCACAAAGCAGAAGTGGAGAAACTTTCAAGCCCAACAGTCACTCTGTGACTCACCAGATGCGAGGATAAAGTTATTTTCACTCTCACAGCAGTAAAACAAAACCTGAACATTATTAAAAAAGATTCTTCAGGTTTCCTGAATGTTCAGGTGGGTTGTCTTAGAACAACCAAGGCTTCATATAGAACTTGAAGTTCTATATTAACTATTATCACGGCCTCTAACTAACCTTAGAGGAAAAGTTTAAAGGTTTTTATGTCCTCAATCCTTTCGTCCTTAGCTAGCTAAAAACTGAAAGCTATCTTTTCTCCTTTTAAGATGTATATGTGGCACATCAATTCATTTCTAAACTTTCTCAGTGGCATCTACCTTACATGTTTAGGGTGACAAATTCTTAACTTGTAAGTTGATCAGAGAGGTTGTCTAGATTTCATCATTTGGATTTCACACCAGTCAATATTCTGAGTAGTCTTTCCGTATTGTCAACCACTCCATCATCAACCACTCCACCACCACTCAGCGGTGTCAGACTTCAGAGAATCTGCAATTTTAACCCAGTTTCCATGAACATTATCACTGTGGTTTGTGAGACTTGCTGGAACGATAACTGGAGCATTTGACATGTCACATCTGGCTGTCAAGGTTGCTTTAGGTGACCTTTTCAGCGCACACCATAGCTCTGCTCCTGGACATTCTTTAAGATTGAAAGTGTGGAAAGCGAACTCATCAAAAATTCAAATGCAAGAATCTGACACAGGGCTTTACCTGGCAACACAATAAGCAGACACTTTCTGCTAAGCAAGGAACTGGGATCTACTTCCTGCATATATTTTCACAAGTCATCCAAATTGAAACCTGACATACATAAAGTGGTAACTGAATACCGACGCTGGTAGAGCAGAGCCCCATAAAGAGAAATGTCCTAGGCTCGCCTAGTAACCAACAGGGAAACTTCCTGTTCGGTTAAGGGAACACAGATGCAGCTTCAAAAGGCCCCCAAAAGAGTGCTAAATCCTCACTGATAAAACTCTATCTCCTCAAAATTAAACTCTGTGGTCCCCAGATATTTAATAATTCTCTCATGTACATGTCAATGAAAGGTGAAGCTGTTTTTAATCCAACCTGGAGGGTGGATACTTTCCTGTTCTGAACTACGAACATTTAAATGCGCACAAGTAGTAGCAATTCCCTTTGACTCTCCTGATTATGTCGATTACTGTGATGCTAACCATGCCCACTCCATCCCAGAGTTTAAGTAAACAGGACCACCCTCTTTCTGCTCTTAGCCCAGGATTTATAGGGGCCATGTGTCTGGCGCTCAGGGAGATGTTGGCTTCCTCTCACCAGTGATTACATATACAATATCATCATGTAATTTTCAGATTTTTCAAAGACTTCAAAGCTCACGGCCTCCTGTGAACTTGCTATCTGGCCATGTTTATCATGGCAAGAACCAAAGGGAGGAGTGTGATGCAGAAACTTCAAATTACGGGCACTTCACAAATGCATTCTGTGCATCTATAAAATGTCAAAATGTCCAGGAGAAAAATTTAAAAAGCCAATCTGTTCACCACCCATAGAGGCCAGGCTGAAGCAAATGGGGCTTAAATGTTGGTTTGGAAGGGCTGTTTGATTTTTCCATGATCGAGATATTGTATCCTAGTTGCTTCCTCTGCCAAATGAGTGGTGATTAATTGGTAAGTAGAAATGAGTTCACTTCCTCCCTTCTCGCTTGCTTGAAAGTGACCAGATGTCCCACTGGGGGGTCTGATCCTTTGTGATACAGCACTAAGAACATAGAATAGGCCTTGTGTGTTTTAAGAGGCTGCACTACTTGATGGTGAGAGTGAGGCTCTGAAGTCAGATTAGCATGTGTATGAAGCCCGGCTCTGCCATTAGCAGCTAAATATCATCAACAGGTCACCCTGTGTGTCTCAGTTATCTCATCTGTAAAATGGGGGTGATAATCATGGTACCTTTCAAATCAAGTCATGAGGATCAAATGAAATAATAGGGGCCAAGTACATGAAAAGCACTCCCTGGATGTCATTTTATTATTACAATTAGAACATTGGACAGGAGAAATAGAAATCTTTTAGTGATGTTTCAGAGGTTAATTTCTGACTGAAAAAGAAGAACTTTTATTTTTCCTGTTCAAGGTTTTAATTATAATAAGAAGATGATTCCTGGAGCACCGCCCACGTTACTAGGCATCTATTATCTTCGGGTATGATGTAGGGGTATACGGCACACCTCCTTGGTGAAGGACTCAATTATAGCTTGGACTTTGGACTTTACCTTACAAATGCAAATAATGTAACCTAATCATATGAACCCTTGTAGTAATCCAAAATTTTAAAAAAAAAATCTTTAATTGGGGTTCTAAATTCTGTATTCCCATAGCATGTGTTCATACTTCACTGGAGAACTTATAAGATATATCGATGTCCTACCACGCAACTTATACAGTGCAAGAGGCTTCTCAAACATATTAGTCCTAGGATCAAGCAACGTGTTAACACTGGTTTAATGTCTATTTTCCCACAAATACATTCTCAGTCACTATTTCTTTATGTTCCATTCATCCAATAAAGACCATTATGTGCCAGCCCACGGGCTGCCTAAATGCAGCAGCCCAATGTGCCTGGCTCTATCGATGAGAAAATTCTTCTAGAAAAGCAAGAGTTTGGGAGGAGATGCCTAGATTCCCTGTCAGCCAGGACTCACTCCGAGAGAGCCGGTGACGCATATGTCTTTATGCGTGCTCCTGGCTGAGGACAGCCTTCGTGTCCCTCGCACGCTGAATGTCACATGCGTCATCATGACTCACAAGCGATCAATCACTGCACGATATTTAACATCTTGACTAACTACCAGCAGTATTTTGCTTCAGTTATTGGAAGCTCCTCAAAGCAAATAAGCTCTAGGGATAAGCTCTGAATCACTGTCTCTGAGGGCAAAGATGCATATTAATGAGAAAAGATAACAAACAACGGGGCACAACATCAGCCTCGTTGTGTGTCACGCTTCACCATGAGGCCTCCGATGCCTCCCCCTCCTTAGCGGTGCTCACCGGGCTTCCCTCTGGAAGTGACGCTCATGACCCTTAGAGATGCCTCCAGTGTTGGAGCCCGAAAAGTGTCACCTAAGAGATGACTTGACAGTGAGAGAAGGGAGTGGAAAGGATCCAACCTTTATTAAATTCCAGACCCCAGGCCTCCTGACTGCTACTTTCATGGTCTTCCCACTGTACTACACTGAGGGACAAGATTTCAAGATTCTCCGCTCAGCTACTCCTACATCAAAATTCCCACTTGCCAATTTAACTATCAATATTTTGATAAAGGCTGTGAGCACAACCTGCCAGCTGTCATGCTCGCCTCAGCATCTTGCTAGCCGCCAGCTGAGAGATTCCATGACACAGTTTAAATATCGTGCAGTGATTGATCGCTTGTGAGTCATGATGACGCATGTGACATTCAGCATGCAAGGGACAGGAAGGCTGTCCTCAGCCAGGAGCACCCATAAAGACATATGCGTCACCGGCTCTCTCTGAGTGAGTCCTGGCTGACAGGGAATCTAGGCATCTCCTCCCAAACTCTTGCTTTTTTTGTTGAGACAGAGTCTCACTCTGTCATCCCAGGCAGCGTGCAGTGCTCATCATAACTTACTACAATCTCAGACTCCTGGGCTCAAGTGATCCTCCTGCCTCAGCCTCTGGAGTAGCTGGGACTATAGGCATGTGTCACATCACCCATCTAATTTTTGTGTTTAGTACAGATAAAGTCTCACTCTTGTCGTGAGCTCAAGCAATCCTCCAGCCTCAGCCTCCCAGAATGCTGGGATTACAGGTGTGAGCCACCACACCTGGCCTCCATTGCATTTTCATTCTTCTGTAACCTGTAAGCCACACTGGGAAATCTGAGAGAAAAGGCAGATTGGTACAGCCTTTCTGGAGGGTAGACTGGCAATGTATCAAACACCTCATACTTACATACATATATATATATACATACTCACCTTGGGACTCAATCCTGCCATTTCTGGAATACACACTAAGGAAATGATCTGGCTCGGCATCTGTGGCTCAATGAGCTAAAGCGCCAGCCACGTACACCTGAGCTGGCGGGTTCGAATCTAGCCCGGACCCGCCAAACAACAATGACGGCTGCAACCAAAAAAAATGGTCTGGCGTTGTGGCGGGCGCCTGTGGTCCCAGCTACTTGGGAGGCGGAGGCAAGAGACTCGCTTGAACCCAGGAATTGGAGGTTGCTGTGAGCTGTGATGCCATTGCACTCTATCCAGGGTGACAGCTTGAGGCTCTGTCTCAAAAAAAAAAGGAAATGATCTGAGATTCAGCAAATGTGTGCACATGGTTGGCATGGGAGAGAGCACTGCAGGTCCATGTGTTTCTGAATAAGCCATGTGCTCTGTCATTGGCTAGCCACACCCGGACAACCTCCAAGGCACCACTGCCACTCCTGGATACCCAAGGCGTCATTTTACACCTGTGGCAAGTAATGGAATTAATAATACAATGCCAAGAATGAACCTTTATATAAGAAGCATATCTTGTAAAGTCAACTGAATTTCAGCAACTAGATTTCAAACTAGAAATTAAAAAAAGATTAAATAAAAATATTACATTTGGGCCACCTTTTATTTTTTTCTCCCTTTAATTGCTCTCTTATACCCATGCAGCCACCTCTACCTCATCCTCCTCCCCCATTTTGCAAGTCTGTCTACATCTTTTTTTTCAAAGCCAAAGCAGACACGGACAGGACTCAATTGCTCGAATGGGGGGAAATATGTAAATAAATAAAGTATTTAAATGCACCCATTCAATTGATGAGTCAATACTACCTGGAATGACCCTGACACATCAGACTAATAGCTAGGTGGTTCTTACTGTTAATAATCTTTCTACAAAACTTCAAATTTTAGTTTAAGAAAATTCATTGATTATCCTAGAAGATAAATTCTTCAGGGGAAATAATTTCATTAGCCCTATATTCTAAAGAAAGTTGTTTGTTTTTGTTTTTTTTTTTCAGAAGTCACATCTTTTTCCTGAGTTTAACAACATAGCAGGATGTTTTTTGTTTGACGGACAGACAGAAATTAAACTGGATAACCAGATGCGTATCAGATCGTAGGGCAAGATTATCCCATAGAGGATTCTGGGGGGAAGTATCTAGAACCACAAAGCCAAGTTCCCATTGTCCAAGGCTGCCAGCCTGGCCTCCTCTGCCCAGAGGCTTTTCCACTTGCCCTCAGCCTACGAGATCCCAGGGCTGATCGGACCTTTTCTGACCCTGCACTCCTGAGTCTTACTGAAACTCAGTCTCAGAGGTCAGACATTTCTATAGCTCCCTGTACTTCTCTTTGATGTGCTTATAACAGTTTACTCAATCACTTGTAAATTTTTATTAACGGTGTCTGTCTTCCCCTTAAGAATTTAAACTCCATCCACCCTGGGCAAGAGAGACCCCCCATCTCTACTAAAAGTAGAAAAACTAGCCAGCACTGTGGCAGGTGCCTGTAGTGCCCACTACTCGGGAGGGTGAAACAGGAGGATCACTTGAGCCCAGGAGTTTGAGGTTGCTGTGAGCTATGATGCCACAGCACTCTACCGAGGCAACACAGTGAGACTTGGTCTCAAAAATAAAAAATAAAAAAGGAATTGAAACTCCATGACAACAGATAGTGTGTCTATCTCATTCATGGCTTCATCCCCACTGTCTAACTCCAGCAAATGCCTAGCATATTGCTGGTGCTCAGTAAGTTTTGTACCCCAGCTCCAAAAACATTCTCTCCCACAGCCAGCCTCTTGCACCGGTCTCTGCCTGGAACATAGCCCTTGAAGACAGAGACTTTACCTTGATCTTTCCAGAGTATCTCCCTCTTCTGGGACAGATGTCAGTCCCTGGATGTCCTCAGGCCTCCGAATAATCCTGATTCCCACCTCCCCACCAGCTCCTCTCTCCTCACTTCCGGCAGCTGGATCTTCCCCCAGGTGCAGCCCACACCCTTTCACAGGTGCCGTCAGGCCTGGCTCCCCCTTGTCGGGCTCCTCTTAATACCAAAAGAGCCCCAGTCCTGAGTGTGGAGACCCAGAGCGAGTCCAAGCAAATAGGCCCTCGAAGTACCTCGAAGACCTGAGAGTATGGAGAAAAATAAATGCCATGATATGAGTTGTCAGTGCAAAGAAAGTTACGTGGAGTCCATGAGGTCCTAAGCTGTCCTAAGCACCAATACAGGCTCAATACGAGCTTCTCCAGAAGAACACAGAGTCTACTTGGGAGCATGATTTATTTACATGTATGTACACGAAATCATTTTAAAATGTACACACAGAGCAAAATTATATGCAGGATGAAACCACGAAGACAACACCAAAGGCTACTTTGTTCAGAGAAGAGTGATGGTTGCAGTTGTCAGTAGGTACGGCAGGAGCAGTGTCGGTACAGTGGCGGCTACACTTAACCCGTGTCCCCAGGGGCTGGCCAGTCATTGTACTAGATTCTTCACATAAATTATCTCAGATCTTCACCATAAACCTGCAAAAGAGAAGATATCCTCCCTTTAAAGTTAAGAAAATCAGGGTTAAATAGCTCTCCCAATGTAACATACCTTGTGAAAAATAGAGTAAAGATTTGAACCAGTGTCTACGTGAGACCCAAGTCTGCGCTTTCACGCTAGGTGACAGCAACTGGGAAGAAGAAGGAGCTTCAGCGTGAGGACGTGTCACGTGCGGGATGAGCTCATGGTAGACAGTGTCTGGTTAGAGTCTACGCCCAGACCACCCTGAACATGCCCCATCTCATGTGAAATCGGAAGCCAAACAGGGCTGGGCCGGGGTAGTACTGGGATGAAAGGTGTTTCAGGGTCGGGGATGGCAAGGCACGAGTTTGGCGAATAACTCGAGAGTATTGAAGATCAAAAAGAGTAAGAATGTGAACCTAATAGCATAGGCACTAATTGGTCTATGTGGTCTTTTGAATTGGATAATGACTAGTTGAAGAGAATTCTTTATTGGGAGCCGAGTGTGGGGTGAGATTGAACCAGGATGGAGGAGGCAGGGGACCCAGTTAGGTCCCAGTGTGAGGGACGACTGGAGAGACAACTATAAGAACAGGAAGAAAAGAAAAGCCGAGGAAGGACTGGCAACTCCCACAGATGGAGAATTAGGGAGGCAGGAAATGGGTGGAGGTAGGGAAAGAAGAACCGGAAGAAAGATGTCGAAGTACCTATTCTGTTAACTGTGAAGGGGATTTGTGTGGCCTCAACTAGACTTATGGGGTGGAGTGGAGAGGAGAGGAAATAGGTGATAAAGACCAAGAGAGAAGACTGATTCTGGACTCAGTTGTTACAGATCACTTATTCTAAAAAGCCTAGAAGGACACTGGGATGAGCTGGCAGCTGGCTGGGAGAGTTAGAAAAGACTCTTTTTTCCTGTGTAATTGGGAGTTTGAATGCAATAGAAAGAGAATGAAAGAATAAGAAAGATGAGTACATCGAGCCATCACAGATACCTAGGAGACCCCCCAACATAATCAGTCACTCCACCATTAGTGCCAAGCCAACGGGCGAGTTTCCAACAGCAAAGCCTGGTAATGTAATGAGTTGGGCTGTGTCACTCCAGGCCCTGACTTCTGACTCGTAGGACTCCTTGGGAGTTAGTGAGGTCCCTTACACTCCATTTCCTAATGTGTAATGTGGTCTCCCATCCAAGTACTAACCAGGCCCGACCCTGCTTAGCTTCCGAAATCAGACAAGATCAGGCGCGTTCGGGATGGTATGGCCGTAGACTCCTAATGTGTAACGTGGAACCAATAATTATTCGTCTGCCTACACAGAACTGTGTCTGATCACCACTAGGAATTCATTAAATATTCCTTGGTTGACTACCGCACAGAATAGTTAAAAGAATATAGATAAGAAATCATTTGGTAAGATTTAAAAGTGCCATACATATCATTATTCAGTAAATTTTGTTTGCCAAAGTAGATCAATATTTATCACATGTTGAAGTCATAGCATAATTTCATTTATTCTACTATATAATTCCTGAATTTAAAATATACATGGAGTAAAATAAAAGCCATGCTTCTCCGGGGGAAATTATTTACATATAAGTTTTAATATATGTATAGAACAGTGGTTCCTAGGCATCTATTCAAATAAATTGCAAGAAAATCAACAAGGGAGCTTTTCAAAACAAAGGGACACTTGTGCCCTGCTCCTGGAAATTCTGATTCTGTAGTTCTGGGGTAAGACTGGGGAATCTGTACTTTTTAAAAATTCCTAAGGTGATTCTAAAGTTCAGGCAGCTTTGGCAAGCACTGAGAATATTGTCCAAGAAACTGATCTGTCTCAGACAATTAGATTGTCCTCAAAAGAGAAAAATCCACTAGTATTTTCTAGAACTCCACCATGAGAGGAGCTTGTAGGCCAGATATCCCCACCCCAGGATCTGTGAGCCCTGGATGCTCTTCGCCCACACCTGCAGCCTGGGCCCATCTCCTCTGTTCCCCTTTTGTCTTTTCTTAAACCTGCCTTCATTTACCCCATCCCCTTTCTGAGACCAACCGCAGCAACCAAACCCTTTCTTCCTCCTCCTTTGCCGCCCCTATAGATAAGCACACAGGCCTTTTCCACTTTAAGGCATGTTAACTGATGAACACCACTAATCATAGGGAAAACAAAAGACAATGAACTTGGAGGACAGAGAAAGTTTCCAGGCACTCCAAGAGACCAACATGTTCCTGGTCCATGGTTCATGATTCCTATCAGAGTAAGCCAAGGACTTTGGTAGAAATGTTGAGTAAATTGCTGAGAGGAACACAAAGACGTTCAGGGCTGAGTATTTAGAAGTATAATCCAGTGAATCATTTATGACACCACTTAAGCATCTTTTAGGTATCAGGCATCTCACTCCCCAAGAGATTGATAAGGACATAATCTCTCCCCTCAGAAAGCTCACAGTCTTCTGTGAAAGAAAGAAAGGCAAACAGGTGATTTATACATGCATTGGTGTTAAGAGCTGTTATGGGGCTGCCCTGTCCATATGTAGCTATTAAATTAAATAAGATTAGTACACAAGGCCAGGTACAGTGGCTCACCCCTGTAATCCTAGCACTCTGGAAGGCCAAGGCAGGTGGATAGCTTGAGCTCAGGAGGTAGAGACCAGCAGGAGCGAGAATCTATCTCTTAAAAATAGAAAAACTAGGGCGGCAACTGTGGCTTATCAAGTAGGGCGCCAGCCCCATATACCGAAGGTGGCAGGTTCAAACCCGACTTCGGCCAAACTGCAAAACAGAAAAATAGCCAGGCATTGTGACAGGTGCCTGTAGTCCCAGCCACTCCGGAGGCTGAAGAGAATCACCTTAGCCCAGGATTTGAAGGTTGCTGTGAGCTGTGTGACACCACAGCACTCTACCGAGGGCGATAAAGTGAGACTCTATCTCTACAAAAAATAAAATAGGGTACAAGTGAAAATTACTAAATGCAGAATATAAATGTCTTCATATAGTGATTAAAAGGCCTTGAAGGCTATGTTAATAGTTCAATGAAAATATTTCAGATTGTATATGAAGTCAGCCACATTGTGCCCCATGATTGCACCAATGTACACAATTATGATTTAATAAAAATAAAAATAAAATAAAATATAATAAAAATTGTAAATTTTTAGCACAACAGTTTATCAATTTTTGCCTGTTAACAATGTAACTCAGGTTCATAGACATATTTGAAAAGAAAATATAAAAAACTTCAGAAAAATGTAAATAATGGCTAGGCATTGTAGCTCATACTTATAATCACTTCGAGAATTTGATGTGGAAAGATAGCTTGAAGCTGGTAGTTCAAGACCAGACTGGGCAACATAGGAATATCTAATCTCTACAAAAAATTAAAAAAAAAAGTAGCTAGAACTGGTGGCACAGTCATGTAGTTCCACCTACATGGGAGGTTGAGGTGGGAAGATAATTCAATCCCAGGATTTGAAGTTACAGTAAACAATGAGGATCTCACTGCACTGCAGCCTGGGTGATAGTGGGAGACACTGTCTCTTTAAAAAAAAAAAAAAAAGGAAAAGAAGGAAATAGTAAAAGAAAAATACCCATAAATAATAGAATATCCTGTAATCCTTTAACATAGAATAATCTTTGTTACAATTTTGGTACTCCATATTTAAGAACGTTTTCCCATACCTAATTAGACATCCAGTCCCAGACCCAGACCCACCTCATATGAATATAATCTCTTCAACACAAATTATTTATTTGAATATCTATCTGAATACCCAAACTATATGTATATTTACACTTGCATATACCAGTGTCCATAGCCACAACAGCATTTATATCCATTTATTTTTAAAATTGTATCTATCTACTTTTCTTTCTTTCTCTTTTTTTTTTTTTGTGGAGACAGAGTCTCACTTTATTGCCCTCGGTAGACTACCGTGGCATCACACAGTTCACAGCAAACTCCAACTCCTCGGCTTAGGCCTCAGCCTCCCGAGTAGCTGGGACTAGACACCTACCACAACGCCCAGCTGTTTTTTCTGTTTTTGCAGTTTGGCTGAAGCCGGGTTTGAACCCGCCGACTTTGGTATATGGGGCCGGCGCCCTACTCGAGCCACAGGTGCTGCCCATTCTCCTCTTTTCTTTTCAAAAAATTTAAATTGTATTACATTGGTTGATACTGCTGATTGACAATCCCAACAGACATTTTCAAACAGCTTCTTTGTTATAATTCCATTAGAGAGCCTGGGAAATCTAAATAATCGTTTTCTCAGCCTTCTTTGAACCCAGGCAAATCAAGTATTGTATTTTCTAGGTAAAATGGATAAATGAAGTTGTATAACTTCTTAATTGATATACTCATCTACATATGAGTATTTTCTAGGTAAAATGGATAAATGAAGTTGTATAACTCTTAATTGATATACTCATCTACATAATGGTTTTTTGCTTAATTTCTATTTAATAAATTTACTATGACTATTTCTGCACATAAATATAAGTCTGAATTACTTCGTGCTTATACAATCATTTTTAACAATCACAAATTAAGCATTCAATTTTATAAAATTTAGCATGAGGGTACACATGAACATAATCATTACCATCAAAAAGTTTTCTTGTATCTCATTATAATACCTCTTTCTGACAATAATTTACATCCCATCCCTAGATAACTACTCATCTGATTTTTATAAATTAGTTTACATTGTTTAGAATTTTATTTAACTCAAAACATGAAATCACTACATTTTTTCATTCATTCTGATTTATTTCACTCACCATAATTGTTTTGAGACCCATCCACGTATTTTACTGTATGGCTATTTGGAAATTTACCTATACTTTCATTTGCTGATATATATTTGGGTTCTTTTCACTTTCAAAATGTTTTTCTTTTAGATAGATGTGTTTCTCTTATAATCTTTTATTACATTAAAAATTTGTCTTGTAGTTGAGATGTTTAGATTACTTCTGTTTAATGTGACTATTGTTATTGTTAGGTTTAAATCTATCTTTTGTCTTTCTCCTTTTTTGTCTGTCTTCTTTTATGTTAGTTCACTAAAAAATAACTTTCTTTTATCTCCTTTGTTGGCTTATTTGATATAACTTGTTGTTATTGGATTTTATTAGTTGCTTATCACAACCTACCTTCTATTTTTATATTATACTAATTTATATTAATATATGGCCTAACTCCTTATTTATGTAATTAAATTATACTTATTAATTTAGTATGTTTTAATTTATTTTTTTAAGCTCAGACCATAATGATTTTACAAAACAAGCAATTCCAGATATCTTATAAACAATAAAAAAAGGAATATTTCAATATCATTCTACTTTATCCGGGTACACCTGATATTGAAATTGGAGAAAATATATTGTTATAAAGAGAAATTACAAACAAGTTTCACTTATAGATGAGGATGCAGTATCCTAAACAACATACTGACAAGTTGAATTAAAAAATTAATATTTAAGTAATGTACTTTGGTCAAAATTGAAGCCAATTTATATGAAAGTTAGTCACTGTTTTCTTTTCTTTTGTTTTTGGTTTTCTTTCCCTCACCCCCTCCCTCCTTCTCTGTTTGCTTTCTCCTTTCTGATGCCCCACTGTGTCATTGATTGACATTAATTGTCCTCAAATCAAAGTTGAATTCTTTGATTAAATCAATCAAAGTTGATTTAATTTATTGTATTTGTCTCCTCTGAGGATTTGTGTACTTGTTATAGTACATCTTACTTCTTCCCATTATCTTTGATTAAATGGTTTATTATCATTTGAATAATTTTAAGAATAAGAAAAAAATCTTATAGAATCTATATATATAAATTTAATTGGATGTTTACCTTGTGTAGATCTATATTTTGACCTGTCAGTTTTTGTCTTTCTTATATTGTAGTTTATTGTTAAATTCTCTAAGCATTTGTTTTTCTGCAACAAATTATTTTAATTTTATTTTTGCACAATGTTGCATATGGGTTTGGAATTTTTGGTTGAGGATTTTTATTTCAGTAATTAGATTTTTTTATATTATTCTTTCCATGAAGAGGAAGACAACAGGTAATGCTATTAATTTACTTTTAAAATTTCATAGTATTAGAAAGTATGTGTGTTTTGTTTGCATATTTTGTTTTTATACTTATTGAGTCAACATTATAAGCTTGCCCTTCACTCAGATAGTGTGCTCTGTACTAAATACATGTGAATTTTTACCCATCTCTTCTTCCTGCTCCCCCAGCTTGCTTTCCATTGAGATTTACTTCTGTATGTGCACTTAAGAGTTGATCAATTAGTTCTAATTTGGTATGAGTACATGTGTATGTTTTTCCATTTTTGTGATGTTTCATTTAGAATGGTTTCCAGTTCCCTTCAGGTTGTCCAAAAAAGTATTAGATTTTCTTTTCTTTTCTTTCTTTCTTTCTTTTTTTTTTTTTTTTTTTTTTTTTTTTTTTTTTTTTTTTTTTTTTGTTTTTATTGGTTATTAAAAATACAATTTATTTAAAAAAACAATTTTAAAAAAAAAATAAATTATTT
>CAUYRH010044729.1:0-23620 GCA_963574655.1 Perodicticus potto
ATATTAAACCAACCCTGCACCCCTGGGATGAAACCTACTTGATCATGCTGTATGACTTTTTTGATGATAAGCTGTAATCTATTGGCCAAGATTTTGTTGAGAATTTTTGCATCAATATTCATTAGTGAAATTGGTTTGAAACTCTCCTTTTTAGTTGGGTCTTTTCCTGGTTTTGGTATCAGGGGGATATTTGCCTCATAGAACTTATTGGGGAAGATTCCTTCCTCCTCAAGTTTTTGGAATAATTTCTGTAGTATAGGAATAAGCTCTTCTTTGATAAAAGTTTGATAAAATTCTGGTGTGAAGCCATCTGGACCAGGGCATTTTTTTGTTGGGAGATGTTTTTATTGTTTCTTTGATCTCAGTGCTTGAAATTGGTCTGTTCAGGAGATCTATTTCATCTGGGCTAAGTCTCGGGAGAGGGTGTGATTCCAAATATTGATCCATTTCCTTCACATTGTCAAATTTCTGAGCATAAAGTTTCTGGTAGTATTCAGAGATAATCTCTTGTATTTCTGTAGCATCAATTGTTATTTCCCCTTTATCATTTCTGATTGAGGTTTTACCTTTTTATTTCTAGTTAATCTGGCCAAAGGCTTATCTATTTCATTTATTTTTTCCTAAAATCAACTCCTTGTTTCATTAATTTTCTGAATGATTCTTTTGTTTTCAATTTCATTGATCTCTGATTTAATTTTGGATATTTCTTTTCTTCTGCTGGGTTTAGGCATAGATTGTTGTTCTTTTTCTAATTCCATCAGATGGCTTGTGAGTTTGTTGATAGGCTTTATTTCTGTTTTTTGAATGTAGGCTTCTAAAGCGATAAATTTTCCTCTCAGGACTGCTTTTGCTGCATCCCACAGGTTTTCGTACCTTGTGTCTTCATTGTTGTTATGCTGAAGGAATTTAATAATTTCCTCTTTTATTTTTTCCTGTGCCCAACTGTCATTCAGCATAAGGTTGTTTAATTACTATGCCTTTGTGTGGGGTTGAACATTTTTGTTGGCATTTAGTTCCACCTTTAATGCCTTGTGGTCTGAGAAGATACAAGGTAAAATTTCAATTCTTTTGATTCTTTTGAGGTTTGTTTTGTGTCCTAGGATATGATAAATTTTGGAGCATGTTCCATGGGCTGATGAGAAGAATGTATATTCTCTAGCTTTGGGATAGAGTATTCTATATACATCTATCAAGCACAGTTCTAGGGTCTCTTTTAAGTCCCTGTATCTTTGTTTAATTTCTGTTTAGAGAATCTGTCTAGCTCTGTAAGAGGAGTGTTAAAGTCCCCTGTTATTATGGTATTATAAGATACCATAATGCTCAGATGAATTAAGGTCTTATTCAAGAATCTGGGAACGTTTAAGTTGGGTGCTTAAATATTTAGAATTGAAATGTTTTCATGTTGTATTTTTCCCTTGACCAATATGAAGTGTCCATTTTTGTCTTTATTTAGTTTAGTTGCTTTAAATCCACTTGTATCTGAAAATAAGATTGCAACCCCTCTTTTCTTCTGAATCTATTTGCCTGAAAAATTGTTTTCCAACCCTTAACTCTGAGTTTTAATTTGTCTTTGGAGGCTAGGTGTGTTTCCTGCAGACAGCAGATAGATGGCTTGTGTTTTTTAATCTAGTCAGCCATTCTATGCTTCTTCAGTGGGGAATTTAAGCCATTAACATTTATTGAGATAATTGATTAGTGTGGTAGTGTTCTATTCATCTTATTTTGTGAAAGTTCATTGCTTAGTTTTATCTTTTGCATCATTGTGGAAGCTAGGTTTTGTCCTTTAATTTCTGAGTGCTTACTTTGCTGGTGGTCCATTGTGATGGTCAGTGTGTAGAACTGGGTGAAGTATTTCCTGTAGAGGTGGTCTTGTTGTGGCAAATTTCCTCAATGTTTGCATATCAGTAAAAGATTAGATTTCTCTGTCAATTTTAAAGCTTAGTTTAGCAGGATATAGAATTCTGTGCTGGAAATTGTTTTTTTTTTTTTTTTTTTAAGCAGATTAAAGGTAGATGACCATTGTTTCATTAGAGAAGTCTGCAGTCACCCTGATGGATTTGCCCCTGTAGGTCAATTGGCGCTTACTCCTGGCAGGTTGCAAAATCTTTTCTTTCTTTCTTTCTTTTTTTTTGTCTTGACTTTGGACAGGCTCATCACAATGTGTCTTCAAGAAGTTCTGTTAGAGTTGAGGTGACCTGGAGTCCGATATCCCTCTGAAAGTTGTGTGTCAGAATCTTTGGTGACATGTGGGATATTTTCATTTGTAATATTCTGTAGTATGGTTTCCATTCCTCTGGGTCATTCTTCCCCTTTTGGGATCCCTATAACTCGTATGTTTGATTGCTTCATATAGTACCATAATTCTGTCAGTGAACATTCTGTCTTCTTTCTCTTCTTTTCTGCTTCTTTAACTATCTTAGTTATCTCAAGAGCTTTGTCCTCTTCCTCTGAGATTCTTTCTTCTGCATGGTCTAATCTGTTGTTGATACTTTCTATTGCATCTTTGAGTTCCCTAATTGCTTCATTTCCTTCAGCTCTGTTATATCCTTTGTATATTCTTCATATCATTCATCTCTTATTTGATTCAGTTTTTGGATTCCCTTTTGGTTATTTTCCACTTTCTCAGGAATTTCCTTCATTGTTTTCATCATCTGTAGTTTAAATTTCCCTTCAGTCATTTCTAATATTTCTTTCTTTCTTTTTTTTTTTTTCTTGCATTTTTTGGCCAGGGCTGAATTTGAATACGCCACCTCCAGCATATGGGGCTGGCACCCTTTTAGCCACAGGTGGTGCCACACACTCTAAAATTTCTTTATAGTTGGAATCTCCTGCAGTAGCTACCTCACAGTCCCTTGGGGGGTTGCTCGGGACTGGTTTTTCATATTGCCTGGATTTTGCTATTGATTGTTCCTCATGAGTGTTTTCTTTTAGCTCTTTCCTTGTCCAAATTTTCCTTTCACTTCCTCTTGCATTTTAAGTTACTGTACCTCTGGCCTAAGGTTTCGATGAGTCCTTTTGGTATAGGGCCAAAAGGACGAGAAGATTGAAGAACAAGAATGGAAAAAAGATTAAAAAAAGAAAAAAGAAAAGGAGGAGGTGAGTAAAAAGGAGTTTTGACAAAAAGAACAGAGGCATAGAAAGAGAGAGACAAGAGTAGTACGGTGTACAGTAGGGTTATTTGAACCACACCCTAAAAACTCCAACCTCTGGGGGTGCTAGGTTGCGTGGTTCTCTTGAGGTCAGCAGCTCTTTGCCAGCCTGAGCAGACACTGTGCCCCACCTCCACCAAATAGAGAGGAAAGTCAAAAATACTATAAATCAAACCAAAAGAAACAAATAGAAAACCTTACAGGATAAAATTGGGGGGAAACCATATAACAGGAGCAGAAACACTAGCAAAAATTAAGTTCTTATTATTAAAGAAGACAACAATGGAAAATTATATTTAAACTAGAAAAATGAAGAAAGAAGGAAAAAAAACATCTAGGAGGAAAATGTTGAAATTAAAAAAAAAATCAAAGCAGTATTTGTTTCTGGCTAAATATTGTCTGGGTAACAGGTGATCTTCTAGGGTATGAGATGCTAATCACAATGCTGATACAGCTGTATGAAATGGTGACTGGAGGCCTCTGCTGACTTCTTTGCCCTTAAATCCTGTAGGTTTCAGAGCCTGAATCCTCAGCTGGCTTAAAAGCCATTTACCTTGGCTAAGCAGAAGCTTTCCCAGGAAAGCACTTGTCACTGTGCTCTCTCCTGAAGTGAAGGTGCTGCCCAATTATCCGGTGTGCCAAAACAGGCTTCGTTCTATGCCCTTGAGCGGCAAGGCTGCCAGGTAGCCCTCCTACTGCCAAAAACTCTGCACTTCCCCCTGTGTCTCAGTCCCAGCCTTTGGTGCTGCTCACAGTCACAAGATCACTGGCCCAAGGTCTCCCAGCCCAAGCTTCACTCTGCAACCCTGAGGGTGGAGCCTGCAGGTTAATTCTCCAACAATAGCTGCGAGGAATGGTCCATAGCCCAACAGTGTTAGCTCCATTCAGGCCCAGCGGCTCAGTCCCTTGCCCTGGACAATGCTTAAAGTCACCTGCACTCTCACTCAAGTTCTCCCAACTTAATTCAACCGAGTGCATAAGTCCAAAAAAACAAAACAACTCACAGGGAAGGCCTTCCTTGTCTGCGATCTTGCTGCTGCTGTGGTTACAGCTGTGTCAGCCTCAGATGGAGTGCAACCCCTTGCCAGTTCTCCACTGCTTTTGTCCTCATCCTGGGGTCCAAAAGTCCCTTTCTGTCTCCCTGTGTCCCCAAAGGGGTGTTTCTTGCAGATCCCACAAGCCAGAGATGCCTGAAGTCTTCTTTCCCCAGTCTCACCACACCCGGTTGCAAAGAAGCTGTTGATCAGCCACCATCTTGTTCCCTTTTTTTTCCATTGGAAGACTTAACGTTGTTACAATGCCCGTACTACCCAAAGTCACCTACAGATTCAGTGTAGTCCTTATGAAAATTCCAGTGACATTTTCCACATAGAGAAAACCCTAAAATTTGTGTAGAACCAGGAAAGACCGAGACTAGCCAAAGCAATCTTATACACAATGAAAAAAGCTTGAGGCATTGCCGTGATTTCAAAATATATCACAAAACCATAGCAATCAAACTGGAAGCTACTGGAGTTAAACACACACGTATATGTGTATGTATATGTGTGTGTGTGTATATATGTGTGTATATGTAGCTACTTTGGACACTGGGGCAAGAGAATCATGAGTTTGAGGTTGCTGTGAGCTGTGATGCCATGGCACTCTACTGAGGGTGACATAATGAAACTCTTGTCTCAAACAAACAAAAAAAGCATGAGCTTGATAGACAAATCTACACACTGCTAAGAGTATTTATTTCTAAATAATACACAATTTATGTGTGTGTGTGTGTGTGTGTGTGTGTATGTATATATACCTGTGGAATAGACTAGAGAACTTAAAAATAAGTCCACACAATTATGGTCAACTATTTTTTAACCAAATTGCCAAGAACACACAATAAGGAAAGGATAGTCTGATAGTGTCAAGAAAACTGGATGTCTACATGCAGAAGAATGAAATTAGATTCTTACCTGACTATACCCATAAATAAAGTCAAAGTGGGCTATAGACTTAAACATAAGACCTGAAACTGTAAAACTACTAGAAGAAAACAGAGGAAAAGTGCTTCTTGACACTCATATTGACAAAGATTCTTTTAATATACGCTCCAAAGGATAGAGAACAAATGTAGAAATAGACAAATGGGACTGCATGAAACTTAAATACCTTCTGCAAAGCAAGTGGAACAATCAACAGAGTGAATTGACAATATTTGGAAACCATACATCAGACAAAGGTTTACTATCTAAAGTGTATGTGGAAGGCAAATAACTTAATAGTAAGAAAACAACCTGATTAAAAATGGACAAAGGAACCTAACGGACTTGTTTCCAAAGAAGTGTTCTCACTATAAAAAGTTAAATGTTCTCACCATTAAAAAAATATGTAAGGTGGTGGGTATCTTAATTAGTTTGATTTAATAATTTTTCAGTGTGTTGTATGAACATATCATATTGTACAGTATAAATATATATAGTTTTTATTTGCCATTTGAACTTTAATAAAACTAAAAAAGATTTTTAAAAAATCATGAGCTTTTGGCTTTGCCTGTAGCTCAGCGGCTAGGACACCAGCCACATACACCAGGGCTGGTGGGTTTGAACCCCGCCCAGGCCCACCAAACAACAATGACGACAACAAAAAATAGCCAGGTGTTGTGGCTGGCACCTGTAGTCCCAGCTGCTTGGGAGACAGGCAAGAGAATCAAGAGTTTGAGGTTGCTGTGAGCTGTGATGCCATAGCACTCTACTGAGGGTGACATAGTGAAACTAGTGTCTCAAACAAAAAAAAAAACATGAGCTTTATAGACAAATCACATTGCTAAGAGTATTTATTTCTAAAAGTTGTTTTATAGAATTGATGCCATCATCACTGTTTTTAGAAACAAAATAAACTTTCACATCTTACAATCACAACCAGGCCTGGTGGCTCATGTCTGTAATCTTAGCACTGTGGATGGCTGAGGCGAGTGGATTGTCTGAGCTCAGGAGTTGGAGAGGAGCCTGAGCAAGAGGAAGACCACATCTCTACTAAAAATAGAAAAACTAGCCTGACATTGTGGCAGGAGCCTATAGTCTCGGCTACTCAGGAGGCTGAAGCAAGAGGATCACTGGAACCCAGAAGTTTGAGGTTGCTGTGAGCTATGACACCATAGCACTCTACCCAGGGCAATAGAGTTGAGACTCTGTTGCAAGAAAAAAAAAAAAGAAGAAGAAGAAAATTAAAGCACAGCTCATTAAAATTTATTTACATTTTCAATGTAATATTTATTTTGGATTCCAAAATGTATTATTTTCACATTTTAATGTTTCTAAAAGTCATATGTATCCTGTGATAGGTAAGCACTATTAATATATTATTTCCCTACCCCAAAGCTGTTATTAAATTGATGGGATATCTTAAAATTGATGGCATCTTAGCCTTGAGAAAATGCCATATTTCATATTCATGCATGTAAATGTCAGTATCATTTTAAGTAAAATAATGTATAATATCTTTAAGATTATTGAAAATAATGTTCACTTAATGCTTCCTGTAATTTTTATTCTGTTACGGCTTTTATAAAAATGTTAATTAGGCCAGGTAAGATGGTTCACACCTGTATGCTAGCACTTTGGGAGGCTGAGGTGGGTGGGTTGCTTAAGGTTAGAAGTGCAGTGAGTGCAGGGCATAGTGGTGTAGGCCTGTAGCGCCAGCTACTCAGGAGGCTGAGGCAAGAGAATTTCTCAAGCCCAGTAATTTGAGGTTGCTGGGCTTGAGATGGTGTGGCACTCTACCCAGGGCAACAGGGTGAGACTCTGTCTCAAAAATAAAATAAAAAAATAAAAATGTGAATTAGTAGGATGTGTACGTAGTATGTAGAAGAATAATGTCAATATAATGTGAAATTTTCACACATAATGTATACATCCACAATGTGGATTGTTTCCAAACCATTTCAAACATGTTAATGCTTTTCAATGGGTAGGGTCAAGCTTTTTCACAACTAAAGAGAAATCCTTAGCATTATATTAAGATGTAAAGAAAATGCTAATATAGAAGTACTACCCTCACTTAGCTCATCAATAAGTTGATGGTTTATTGGCTTTAAGAATTTCTATATATTCCTGTATTTTAAAAGATTTGAGAAAGTCACAAGTTCACTTGAATGCTTTGAAGACATTTTCCTTGTGTTAAAAATAAATTGATTAATGAAAAAGGCTATCTCTAGGAGATATTTTTAATTTTTATTGAACTCTTCTCTATGAGAACTGCCTGTTTTCAAGGACCCACATCAAAGGAAGAAGCATGAGCCCAAGATATGAAGATTTAAAGGTGGATTGGTTTATGTTAGATACAAATGCCAGTGGAAAATTCAGATTTAATAAGAATCATTGAGAGGTTCTGATTTTCTAAAATGACTGCACTCCTATCAGGGGTATGGGAATTCCTTTCCCACGATCATTATTGTTTTGTTAGGGCTCAAATTTCAAAGTTGCATAGATTTTATGTGGTCTGGCAGTTACTTTTCACTGTAAGTGTAGCTATTTTTATTTTGTAGAACATGAGGTTATTTAGGAATAAACACGTGGTATTATACCAGAAACACCTTCATTGTATACTTCATTGTGGCTTAATAGTAATCACCTTTTTAAGCAACTGTGGTAGTTTGAATTACCTTTTATCCTGTTTCTTTTCAGGGTCCATTACAGTGCTTGCCAGAGCCATCATTAGACTATTGGCATGCATTAGAAATAGGTTTTCTTTCCTCTAAGCAAATGTAGTTCTGTAATTGCAGGGCTTACAGTACAGAATTCTTTTTGGATTTTAATTCTGCTTGCCCTTTCGGTTGGGCCCTTGTGCAGTGTTTATTTTGAAAACACTGCATGGTTGCCTGGCTTCCTGAACAAGAGACACATATATACACATATAAACACACAAGGGTACCCACGATGCTTGTTGAATTGCTAGATTGTTCCTTTAGCAAAAATATATTTATTAGTTTCAAAATTCATTTACAATCTCTCCTTTTTAAAAATATATCTCTAGTTATCAATGTTTGATGTCATATAAGGATTTTATAAATGCATTTAAGATTATTTAACAGACCATTAACTTTCAAAATCCTTTCTGTATAAGAGAAGAGTGGTGGTAGTATAGGGTGTATAAGTATTCCTCAACTTCTCTTTTCTTTTCTTCTTCCTTTTTTGGCGGGGTGGGGAGATAGCAGGAGAATAAGACTAAATTTGCCCATATGATTTGTGAATTCTTTTAAACTAATACTGAAAATTTCAATTTGGGCAGTTGCCATGGTAGATTCTGCCAGAGTTCTAAGCAGAATTGCCTAATAGTATATCAAAATGTGTGTATTCTCTTTAATTTACACTTTCTTTTAAGTACTTTTTGAGTTACAATCTTAGACTGTCATTGAACATCCTTAATCACAGCTTTGATTTGTTTTATCTTCATGCCAAAATTCTTAGAGTTCCCAATTGTTGATTTATTTTTTGTTTCATGAGTGTGTGTGTCTCTGTGTGTGTACAACTAGATGGCAATATATTAAATTTATTAACTTGCATGTGGGCTTAATTTTCTTAAAGATAATGAACAATTTATAGGAACTTTCTGATCCAAATGATACTACTGGCATAAAATATTTTTGAGGAAGAAGTGTATGCTAAGCTGTCATAACACTGAGACCTCAACATAAACATATAAAATTTATTTTTCTCTCTTTTAATAGTCAAAAATTAAATGAGCTTCACAGGGTTTAGCAGGGACCAATTGGCTTTGCTGTCCCCTAGGATGCTACCTTTGTCTGTATTGTTGAGATTCACTAATACTTCATATCATTTTGATACTTTGTCACTTTTAAAGGTAAACCCAGCCATTTTTAATGGCCAGACCCATTATTTTGGCTCACATCTTCTTGCGAAGGACTTTATCACATATAGCCAGACGTAACTGCAGTTAAGACTGGGAAATAATACAACACATCAAAATTTGTAGGATGCGATTACTAAATTACTGAAGCAGTGTTATTAGGAAAATTTTCTGCCTATAAATGTTTATGTTAGAAAAGAAGAGTGGTGTAACATACAGATGTCTAAGTATCTCACTTTAAGGGCTTATTAAAAATAGCACATTAAACCCAAAGTAGAAGGAAAAAATATTAAAGCATGGAAATCATTGAAATTATAAAGCATAAAAGCAATGGAGAAAATTATAAACTTCTTGCTAGATTGATCGGAAAGAAAATTACTAATAGTGGGAAAGAAAAAGCATCATTATAAATGTTACAGGTATTAATAGAATAATCAGGGAATACAGTTAATCTTCTGTATCTACAGATTAAACCAACTGAATCAAAATATTTGAAGACGTTTACGCCTATAATCCTAGCACTCTGGCACACCAAGGCAGGTAGGTTGCCTGAACTCCGAAGTTTGAGACCTGCCTGAGCAAGAATGAAACTCTTGTCTCTACTAAAAATAGAAAAAACAGTTGGATATTGTGGCAGGTACTTGTAACTATTTGGGAGTCTGAGGCAAGAGGTTTGCTGGAACTCAGGAGTTTGAGGTTGCTATGAGTTATGACACTAGCATAACTATCTAGGGTGACAGTAAGACTGTCTCAAAAAAAAAATTGAAGAAAAAACAATGAAAAATAACACAATAATATGAAATGATAAAAATAAAAAATACAGTATAACAACTATATGTGAACACTATATTAGGTATTATAAGTAATCTAGAGATGATTTAAAGTTTACAGGAGAATGTGTGTAGCTTTTATTCAACTACTACACCACTTTATAAAGGGACTTGAGCATCTGCTGATTTTGGTATCCTATGGAGGTTGGGGAGGGTCCTGGAACCAATCCCTCATGGATACTAAGGAATGACTTATGAACACCTGCATGTCAGTAAATTCAGCAATTTAAACTAAGTAGGCTAATTGCTTGAAAGACACAATGAATAATAGAATACCTAAAAAATCTTTATCAATTAGAAAGATTTAATTAATAATTAAAAAACTTCCCACACAGGCAACTCAATATTCAGATCGCTTCACTGATTAATTTTATTGAAACTTAAGGCATATATAATTCTAATCCTACATAAACTCCCTCAGAACATAGAAAGAGGAGGGAACACTTCTCTGCTCATTTATGAGGCCAGCATTAGCTTTATTCCAAAACCAAAGATATTTCAAGAAAACACCAGATACTTACCTTCTTTATGATAGATGCAAAAAAATCCTTAATGAAATATTGAGTCTAACAAAATATAAAAATACATGTGATCAGCTCAGCGCATGTGGCTCAACGGGCTAAGGTGCCGGCCATGTACATCTGAGCTGATGGGTTCGAATCCAGCCTGGGCCAGCCAAACAACAATGACGACTGCAACCAAAAAATGGCCGGGCGTTGTAGTGGGCGCCTGTAGTCCCAGCTACTTGGGAGGCGGAGGCAAGAGACTCGCTTGAGCCCAGGAATTGGAGGTTGCTGTGAGCTGTGATGCTACAGCACTCTACCCAGGGCGACAGCTTGGGGCTCTGTCTCAAAAAAAAAAAAAAAAAAATACACGTCATCAAGTAAATTTATACAAGGAAGCAAGACTGATTTAGTATTCAAAACTTAATCAGAGAAAAAAAGGGAATATATGATAATTTCCATAGACCCCACCTCAAAAAAAAAAAAAAGACAAAATTAAAACCCACTCATGATGAAAACTGACAGCAAATAGATGGAACCTTTTTCAGTCTGTGAAAGGGCAGTTAGAAGAAATCTACAGCTAACTATTTAATGATAAAAGACCAATGCTTTCTTTGTAATATCAGGAAGAAGGTAAGGTGTCCATTCACCTGACTTATAATTCCTTCCTAACAAGTACAAAAAGATAAGAATAATAATGAAAGACCTTGAGATTATGAAGAAATAAGTCAAACTTTATTTGTAGTTGACATAAAAAACCTACTAAAACTTGTAAATGAATTTAGTAGGGTCACGGTATATAAGATCAAAATACAAAACTCAAATTATATTTCTATCTTCTAGCATTCATAACTTATATTCATAACTAATACATGGGGATATAGATCTTATATATTGATTGGAAGACTTAGTATTGTTAAGATGTCAACTTTCCACCAGAGACCTATATAGATTTAATGTAATCCTAATAAAAATGATAGTATTGGGGAGGTAGAGATTGAAAAGCATATTCTCAAATTTAGAATGGTGAAAACAATATTGAGAAAGGACAATAGTGAAGGATTTATACTATCAAATTTCCATAATTTGATAGCCATAATTTGATAGTATACTCTGAACTGTAATAGTGTGGTATTTCCATAAGGCGCTGACATAAATAATAAAAAGCTATCCAAGGGGCTAAGGGTTGTGTGTGTATAGGGAACAAATATACTATTCAGGGATAGTCTTGTATCTATTATAGTGTTTTTGTATTAAAGAATAATAGGTAGAACCATTTGTTAAAGGATAATAGAATCTTCTCAAGAAATGGTCAGAAACTGGATTTCCTATAAAAAATAATTTATCTGGACCCATACCTTACTCTATACACACAAAGTAATTTAAATTAGGTTATAGATCTAAAAATCAAAACTCTAAAACTTCATGGGAAACATGAGAAACTCTTTAAAACTTTGTGTTAGGCAAAGACTGCTTAGTATTCAGAAAGAACCATAAAAAGAAAATTTGATTAAGTTTGGCTTCATCAAAATTAGAATAATTTACTTCTCAAAAGACATCATTACAAAAAGAAAGGCAAGCTATAGACTGGGATAAAATATTTCTAATACATCTAATCTGATGCGGGACTTGTATCAATTATAAAGTAATCCAATTATTAATAAATATGGGCAAAATATTTGAATGGGTGCATCATCAAAGAAAGTTGTAATCCCTTGGGAAACATAAGAAGCATATTAAAGGATGAGGTATATCAGGAGTTGGAAAACTGTAGCCCACCTACCATATCTGGCCACTGCCTGTTTTTGTAAATGAAGTTTTATTGGAACATAGCCACATTCATTCATTTATGTATTGTCTTATGGCTGCTTTTGTGCTAGAGTAGCAGAGTTGAGACATGTCAAGAAGTAGTTAGTACAAAGAGAAATTGCATTCAAAACCACTTAGGTTAAACAGCTTGTACAAATCCTTTACCAAGTTGAGTGGTGATTGCAAGCAAGCAAATGTTAAGATCGAAGGCCTGTGCTGTCTTCCTAGGCAATGACTGTTCTCTCACTCTCCAGGTAGTCTCCACACAGATGTCACCTTATGTCAGCATGTGGTGATTTATGATCAGTTTAACATAATCCAGAGAGATGCTGGGAAGCAGTATCCTTAATGGTCTGGCAGACTTGTTTTACCTAATATTTGGGAAGTCTGGACAATGAGTATGCCTTACAGTTTTGAGGGGCCTCAAATTCTTATAGGTTTGCTGTTATCAGCTGTGTTCTGATTGGTTATACTGTAAATTATGTAAACCATTGCATCATTAATTATATAAGTTGTTTACTATAGGACATGTTTTGACTTTGAGATTCAACAGACATTAATTTCCTTTGAGCAAGTTAGCTATATGTTTACCTATAACATGTTTACAACTTATTTTCAAGAAAAACATGTTTTTAATCAAGGAAACGCTTTTGGTGGGAAAGTTTGCTTATCACTTTTAAGCATAGCAAATAGATATCATTTTTAGCTATTAAAATGTAGACTATGTTAGCCCTAACAGAAAGTTTATTTCACACATCACAAAGTTATGATTTAGTTTACTTAAATTTAATCTGGTATTACCGTTTTTCTATGTTAATATTATTTAATGTAGTGTATGAGCATACACATGATTTGTGTAATCTTAATTTCAGTATCAGAATACTTTTATCAGAAATACAATAATATGAGCTCTATGAAAATTTTCTTTTTTCTCTATTACATTTGACCATTAGCTAATCATCAGTTTGATAGCCAAGCCAAATTGCATATTATAGGGAAATTTTCCAACTGGAGCAAAACTTAAAAAATGTGTAAGATCATCTTTGATTTTCCTATGCTTACTTCCACACCATATTTATGCAAGTCCTATCAGCTTTAAAATGAACCTTGAATCCATCCTCCTATCTACATATCTTTATCTCCCCTCCACTTCCCTGTCTAATCCATTTTCGTATTCATTATTTCAGTCAGAATAGCCTGTTAACTTACAAATTAGCCTTCTCATCTTGGTGGTTTAATATAGCGGAAGTCTGTTGTGCTTTACACAAAGTCTACTGTGGTTTGTGCTTTGCTTCTCCTCAATCTTGTAACTATACTACCTGCACTAGTGGCTTTGAAGATCCTTAGTTAGACTGAAAATGACAATGTCACTTTTCCTTACAGGCCATTGGCCATAATTAATCACGTGGTTTTGACCTAAGTGCATGTGAGGCTGAAAAATGTAGGGCAGCCCAGGAAAAACTGTACCATACTCAGGTCATTATAGCTACATTTTCATTGTTTCCCTTATTTTTTGTCATGTCCCATCATGATACTTTCTCCACTTAGTAGCTAAAGTGTTTGGAAAACATTTTTTTGTTACTGCCTTGCTAGTAGTTTTGATTTGCATAAAAATCCAAACACTTTATCCTCCTATGCAAATTACTGCATGCTGTAGTCCTTGCCTTCCTCTCCAATTTCATGATTGATATTTAGTGTTACTAAATATTATCTATGCTAGTGCATTTTGAATAGGAGTTCTTTTTAGAAAGAGATCCTTGGTAGAAAGGATCTTTAGTAGAAATCCTACTTTATATGTTATCTTTACTCACAATTTATACACTGGAGCTGGTGGGTTTGAATCCAGCCCGGGCCTGCCAAACAACAACGACAACTACAACCAAAAAATAGCTGGACATTGTGGCGGGTGCCTGTAGTCCCAACTGCTTGGGAGGCTGAGGCAAGAGAATTGCTTCAGTCCAAGAGTTTGTGAGCTGTGATAACATTGCACTCTACCCAGGGTGACAGCTTGAGACTCTGTCTCAAAAAAAAAAAGAGAAAAAAAAATCTTTTGGGGAACATTTATATAATGTAAAATCCTGTTATTAAATATAAGGAATAAATTCTCTATAGGAAGCTTACAACAATTGCATACTGTTTATCTGATAGCAAATGGTTTCTTACATTAAATATTTCCTCTAGCTAATGATACATGAAAGATATTCCATTGTGGTTAAATGCATTTTTTAAAATTTCAAATTAATATAAGGGTACTGACAATTAGGTTATATTGTTTGCATTCGTTAGGCAGAGTCCAAGTTGTAGTTGTGCCCCTTACCCATTAGGTGTACCATATACCCTTACATTGTGCCTGTTATATCTGTCAGCTAAGAACACACCAATCCTCTGCCCTCTTCCTTTCCCATCTCCTCTCCCTACCCCCACTTGACTTTGTGTTTTCTCTTGTGTGGGTGTGTATTTGTTTATCTACTGGTTTCATGGTTAAATGAATTTTAAGGGCTGGACACTATGGCTCACACCTATAATCCTAGCATTTTGGGAGGCCGAGGCAGGTGGATTGCCTGAGCTCAGGAGTTCAAGACCAGCCTGAGCAAGAGCTAGACCCCATCTCCTAAAAATAGCCAGGTGTTGTAGGGGGCGCCTGTAGTCCCTGCTACTTGGGAGGCTGAGGCAAGAGGATAGCTTGAGCCCAAGGGTTTAAGGTGGCTATGAGCTATGACACCATGGCATGCTATCAAGGACAACAAAGTGAGACTTTGTCTCAAATAAATAAATAGATAAATGCATTTTAAAAAATTAACATGCTCATTTTTTTTAGAGAAGTTTTAAGTTCATAGCAAAATTAAGTGGAAAGTACAGAGTGTTACTATATACATCCTGTCCTCACAGGAGGCATAACCTAACCCACTATCAGTGTCTCATGCCGGAGTGGTGCATATGTTACTATTCGATGAACCTATGTTAGTATGTCATTGTCACTCAAAGTCCATTACTTACATTAGGTTTACTCTTCGTATTGTATAGTCTATAGGTTTAGATAATAAATACGTTTTTAGATAAGTTTTTTATAACATTTATGTGTTCTGCAATTAAGTAATTATTCTTCAGTTATACCTTCAATTTATATTTTCCTTTGGCAATCATATCTCCTAATTACAACATACATGCATCTGGCCTATAATTTCAAATAATTTTCTGATTGGAATGGTTGAAATATTTTCATAAAGTAATTTGTAATCTCATAAACTATGTATTGGAGCAGTGCTTTGCCATACGATAGAGGAACTAGAAGGATTCAATCTGTATTCTCAAATATACATAAAAGGCTTTATATAAATTTTCTGGGTTGTGAATCCTAGGAATCAATTATCTAACAATCTCTTTGTCTTAGTAAACATCTCAAAATTTATATATTTGTATGCTTATTTTGAAATGTAGTTGGACATTCATATTTTTAATAGTTTTTGATAATTTTCTTAAATTGATTTTAAGTATTTATTAGTTAATAATGATGCCTATTTAAGCAAATGAAAATTACATATCATAAATTTGAGTACACTACAGTTTGTTGCATGGATTTACATCTAGTATAGTTCAAATGGTTTGTTCGGTACTTGATGCCTACTCACATATAAAAGTCTCATGTATCAGTGTTTATTTACATGGTGTTAGTATTTATATTGTGTTTCCTTTTCTTTCCTGGCCCATCTCTATTTAAGCCTTTTAGCATTAATAAAGTACTAAGTGGCAGAGGGATTATCCTACTACAGGATATGTAATATTGAATAAAAACAGTATCTGTGGGGTAGAAAAGTAAGGAAATTAAATCTTTCTTTTTTTATAATAAGAAGTCAACCTGCCATTCTCTCTTTGTATAATTAATGTGTTGTAAAGGAAATTGATTTGATGATGGGAGTCAAGGAGGTTATTAAGCAGTCTGTCTGAAAACTTGATTGCCTTTGTGTTTTGACTAGCAGTGTTTGTCTTATTTACAGTGACTGTAGTACTGAATGGAAGTGGCTTGTAGACAGAGCAAGAATTGGCAGCCGATGGACTTGGCTTCAAGCCCAGATTTCAGAGCTGGAATACAAAATCCAACAATTAACAGAGGTTCACAGGCAGATTCGTGCCTCCAAGGTATTGTCTATGTTCTTCTATTTTTGATAAAATTTGCTGTTGTTTTAGTTCCTTTGCATTTCATCACCAAAAATAATTGTTAGACAGTTTTATAAAAATGTACAGTTTTTGTTAAGATTTTTGATATATCAATTGCTATAAATTGATGCTATTTTTGTAATGCCTTTGTATTTAATCAAGATCATTTTTTGTGTGTGCAGTTCAGAAGTCCTTATTGGATTCCATTTAATAAAATTGATGTGCATTTTTTTACAATTTTTTATTATGGTAAAATACATATAAATATAAAATTTACCATCTTAACAATTTTTGAGTGTATAGTTCAGTGCTATTAACTATATTCATAATGTTATGCACCCATCACCATCCAACTCCTATAATTCTTTTCATCTTTTAAAAGTAAAGTTCTATATCCATTAAACAATAACTGTCCATCTCCCCTTCTCCCTAACCCCTGAAAATTATGTCTGTGTCTATGATTTTAACTATTTTAAGTATCTCATATCAGTGGAATCATAACAGTATTTGTCTTTTTGTGACTTGCTAATTTCACTTAGCATTATGTCTCAAGTTTCACTCATATTGTAGCTTATATTAGAATTTCTTTTTAAGGCTGAATAATTTCATTATATGTCTATACCACATTTTGGTTATTCATTTATCCACTGATGGACACTTGGATTGCTTCCATGTTTTAGCCATTGTGAGTATTCTATAAATGTGGTTATAAAAGTATCTCTTTGAGATCTTGTTTTTAATTCTTTTGGGTATATACCTAGAAGAAGTGGAATTGCAGGTTCACAGGGGAACTCTATTTTTAAGTTTTTGTGGATCCACTGTATTATTTGTCACAATGGCTATACCAGTTTACATTTCTACCAACAATGAGAGAAATGAAATTTTCAATTTCTCCAAATTCTCACTGACATTTATTTTCTGGGTTTTTTTTTTTTTTTAATGGTAGCCATCTTAATGGATGTGATGTAACTTATTGTAGTTTGGTTTGCTTTTCCTAATAATTAGTGATACTGGGCATCTTTTAATATGCTTATTGGCCATTTGTATATCTTCTTTGGCGGAATATCTGATCAGGTTTATTCCCCGGTTTTTAGTTTTGTTGTTTGCTTTTTTCTTATTGAGTTTAGGAATTCTCTGTATATTCCAGATATTAACCCCTTAGTAGATATACATTTTCCCAATATTTTTTGACATTTAATGGGTTGCATTTTTACTCTATTGAAGCTGTTCTTTGTTGCACAAATTCAAAAAATTTTTATAAAGTCGAATTTTTTTCTTTCATTAGCTATGCCTATGGTGTTATATCTAAGAAATTATTGCTAAATCTAATGCCATGAAGCTTTTCCCCTTCATTTTCTTCTGAGAGTTTTATACTTTTAGGTTTTATATTGAGATCTCTGCTCCATTTTGAAGTAATTTTTGTATGTATGTAGTGTTAGGTAAGGGTCCAATTTCATTGCTTGCATTTGGATATTTAGTTTTACCAGGATGACTAGTTGAAGAGACTGTTTTTTCCTCATCAAATGAAATGATCTTGGCACCTTTGTCAAAAATCATTTGACCATATATGTGAGGGTTTATTCCTGGGTTCTCTGTTCTATTCCATTGGTCTATATGCCTGCTTTATGCCAGTACTACCCTGTTTTGATTATTGTAGTTTTTTAGTAATTTTTGTTGTCAGGATGTATGAGTCTTCTAGCTTTATTTTTTAAGATTGTGTTGGCCTTTTGGGGTCCCATGAGAGTCCATATGAACTTTAGGATGAGTATTTCTATTTCTACAAAAAAAGAGTCATTGAGATTTTGATAGGGATTGCATTGAATCTCATTGAATGAGATTGCCATGGGTAGTATTGATGTTTTAGCAATGTGGAGTCTTCTAATCTGAAAATGTAGGATGTATTTCCATTTGTTTTTATCTTCTTTAGTTTTTTTCAGCAATTTGTAGTTCGTACTGGTCTTTCAGTTTTTTGGTTAAGTATTTATGATATTTATCCTTAAGTATTTTATTCTTTTTGATGCTTTTATGAATGGAATGTTTTTTTTTTTTTTTTTGTAACTTTCCTTTGGGATTGTTCATTGTTCTTATAAAGAAATGCAACTGACTTTTGTATGTTGACTTTGTATCCTGATACTGTGCTAACTTCATTTATTAATTCTAACAGTTTTGGTGGAATCTTTAGGGTTTTTTACATATCAGATGATATCATTTGTAAATAGTGATAATTTTACTACTTCCTTCACAATTAGAATGTCATTTATTTCTTTTTCTTGCCTAAGTGCTTTGTCTGGAACATCTACTACTGTGTTGAAGAGAAGAGGTGAAAGTAGGCATCCTTGCCTTGTTTTAGATCTTGGAGGAGAAAAGCCCTCAATCTTTATCCATTGACTGATATATTTTCACAATGGGTTTTCATATATGGCTTTGATTCTGTTAAGGTAGTTTTCTTCTATTCTTCATTTGTTGAGTGTTTTTATCATGAGCCAGTTTTGAATTTTTTCCAAATGCTTTTTCTGCATTAATTGATAGAATCCTGTGGTTGGTTTTTTTAAATGTGATCTATTTTTATATGTTGAATCATCTTCGCATTCCAGGAATAAGTTTCATTTGGTCTTGTTTGGTTGGTTGATTGGTTTATTTGTTTATTTATTTATTTATTTGAGACAGAATCTCACTTTGTCACCTTGGGTAAAGTGCCATGGAGTCATAGCTCACAGCAACTTCAAACTCTTGGGCTGAAGCAATTCTCTTGTCTCAGCCTCCCAAGTAGCTGGGACTACAGGCACTCTCCACAATGCCCATCTATTTTTAAAGACGAGGGTCTCACTTTTGCTCAGGCTGGTCTCAAACTCATGAGCGTAAGCAGTCTATCCGTCTTGACCTCCCAGAGTGCTAAGATTATAGGCCTGAGCCACTGCACCTGGCCAACTGGTCTTGGTTTATAATTCTGTTAATATACTGCTGAGGGCTGGGTGTGGTGGCTCATACCCATAATCCTAGTACTCTGCGAGGCCAAGGCAGGTAGATTGCTTGAGCTCAGGAATAGCCTGAGCAAGAGTGAGACCATGACTCTACTAAAATACAAAAACTAGCTGGATGTTGTGGTGGACACTTGTAGTTCTGGCTACTTGGGAGGCTGAGACAGGAGGAACTCAAGTCTAGGAATTTGAAGTTGGGAGCAAAGACAACATGACACTCAGGTGACAGAGTGAGACTATGTCTCAAAAAAAAAATGCTGCTGAATTTTGCTAGCTACTTTTTGGTTGAGGATTTTTGCATCAGTGTTTATAAGGGATATTGATGTGTAGTTTGTTTTCTTTCAGGATCTTTGCCAGGCTTTAGCATCAGCACAATGCTGGCCATAGAACTGAATTAAGAAATGTTTTCTCCCCTTCATTTTTTGAAAAATTTGAGAAAGATTGGCTATTGTTTTCACTAGATGTTTGAAAGCCAGACATAGAGACTCATGCCTGTAATCCCAGTGCTTTTGGAGGCCAAAGCAGGAGGATTGCTTGTGACCAAGAATTGAAGACCAGTGAAGGCAACATAGTGAGAGCCATTCTCTACCAAAAAAAAAAAAAAAAAATTTTTTTTAGTCTGTTATGGTGATATGTGCCTGTAGTTCTACCTACTTGGAAGGCTGAGGTGGAAGAATTGTTTGAGCCCAGGGGTTTGAGGTTACAGTGAGGTATAATCATAACATTGCACGCCAGCCTAGGCCATGGAGTGAGACCCTGTCTCTAAAAAAAATCTTTTTTCAATGTTTGGTAGAATTCAGCAGTGAAGCCATCAGATCACAGCTTTTCTTTGTTAGGCAGTTTTGGTTGCTAATTTAATCTCCTTAATACTTATATATCTATTCTAATTCCCTAATTCTTTGTGATTGTGATTTTGATCTTGGTGTAAGTTTTGTGTTTCTGGGAATATGTTCATTTCATGTAGGTTATCTGATTTATTGGTGTACTTTTTTTCATAGTACTCTTTTGTAATCATTTTTAATTTCTTAGGAATCAGCAATACCATCCATCCCCCGTTTCATTTCTGATTTTAGTGATTTGAGTCTTCTCTCTTTGTTTTCTTAGTTCATCTAGTTAAGAAGTTTGTCAATTTTATTGACCTTTTCAACAACTTTTAGTTTCAGCAATTTCTTCTATTGTTTTTCTGCCCTTATTTTTATTTATTGCTACTGTAATCTTTATTATTTCCTTTCTTCTGCTGGATTTTGATATGATTGTCCTTTTTTCTTGTTCCTTAATTCATAATATTAGATTGTTACTTTGAAGTATTTTTTGTTTTTTAATATGTTTATAGCTACAGATTTCGTACTTCACACTTTTTCATTGTATTCCCTAATTTTTGGTATGTTGAATTTCATTTTCATCAATTTCCATGTATTTTCTAATATTCTTTGCAATTTCTTCTTTAATCTATTGGTTGTGAAAATGTATTTAATTTCTTTAAATCTGTGAATTTTTCAGTTTTCTGTTATTGATGTCTAAGTTCATTCTTTCGTGATTCAAGAAAATACTTTTCATGATACTTTCTTTTTAAATTTCTTTTTTTTTTGCAGTATTTTTTTTGGCTAGGGCTGGGTTTGAACCCACCACCTCCAGCATATGGGGCCGGCGCCCTCTTCTTTGAGCCACAAGCCACCAGATTGAGACTTAATCTGTGGCCTAACATATGGTCTTTCCTGGAAAATATTCCATGTGCACTTGAGAATTTATATTTGGTTATTGTTGGGTAGAATGATCTGTATATGTCTGTCAGATATAGTTCATTTATTGTGTTAAATCCTCCTAGCTTAACTTCCATCTAGCTGTTCTGTTCATTATTAAAAGTGGTTATAGAAGTATCCAATCATTATTGTAGAACCATTGATTTCTCTTTTCAGTTTTATCAGTTCTTGCTTCATATATTTTAGTAGTCTATTATTGGGTGTATAAATGTTTATATCTGTTATATCTTCTTGCTATATTTAACATTTTATTAATACATAATGTCCTTCTTTGTCTCTTGTAGACCCTTTTGATTTAAAGTCTCTTTTGTCTAATATTAGTATAGTCTCCTTTGTTCTCTTTTGATTCCTATTTGCATAGAATATCTTTTTCCATCCTTTCATCTTCAACTTACTTGTGTCATTGTATTTAAAATGAGTCTCTTTAAAAAAGTGAGTCTTGTAGACTGTGTGGAATTAGATCATATATTTTTATCCATTCTAATTTCTGTGTTTTGATTAGAAAGTATATTCTATTTACATTTAAAGTAATTGCTGAGAAGGATGGACTTCCTTCTGTCATTTTGTTATTTGTTTTCTTTTATTTTATATTTTTATTTATCTTTATTTTCATTTTTTAAGACAGAGTCTCACTTTGTCACCCTTGATAGTGTCATGGTATCCAACCTCAAACTCTTGGGCCCAAGCTATCCTTTTGCCTCAGCCTCCCTCCTAGCTGGGACTATAGGCTCCAGCCACAATGCCTGTCTATTTTTTAGAGACTCACTCTTGATCAGGCTGGTCTCAAACTCTGGAGCTCAGACAATCCACCCGCCTTCGCCTCCCAGAATGCTAGGATTACAGGTATGAGCCACTGCACCCAGTCTGTTGTTTTTTGTATGCCTGTAGCTTTTTCTTTTCTTTTTTTCCTCAGAGCCAGAGCCTAGGATGGAGTGTGATCACTACTCACTACAATCTGGACTGCCTGGGCTCTGGTGATTCTCTTGCCTCAGCCTCCAGAGTAGCTGGTACTACAGGTGCATGCCCCCACACCAGGCTGAACTTTTTCTTACATTTTACAGGGACAGGTTTCACTATGTTGCCAGTCTGCTCTCAAACTCCTGGACTCAAGAGATCCTCCCACCTTGGTCTCCCAAAATGCTGGTGTGAGCCTCTGTGTCCAACCCCTTATAGTTTTTTTGTTACTCATTTCCTGTGTCACTGTCCTTTGTGTTTAGTTTATTTTTTGATATTGAAATGTTTAAATTTATTTATCAGTTTCTTCAGTATATATTCTGTACCTCTTTTCTTTGTGGTTACCATGGGATTACATTTAACATTATGAAGTTAGAACATTCTAATTTGAATTTATACCAGCTTAGCTTCAATAATATACAAAAGAATAGTTCTTTACAGCTTTTCCTCACCCCTTTTGGTTGTTGGTGTCACAAAATTACATCCTTATACTTTATGGATCCAAAAAGATGAAATAATAACTATTTTAAATATATTAGTCTTTGCCAAGTGTGGTGACTTTTTCCTGTAGTCCCAGATGCTTGGGAGGCTTGAGGTAGGAGGATAACTTGAAGTCAGTTTTTTGAGACCAGCCTGAGCAACTTAGTGAGACCCTGTCTCTACAAATATTTTAAAAAATTAGCCATGCATAGTAGCTCTTGGAAGTTACAGCTGCTTGGAAAGTTGTGACAGGAGGATCACCTGAGGCCAGGAGTTCCAGGCTACAATCAGCTATGATCATGTCACTGTACTCCAGCTTGGGCAACAGAGAGAGACTCCATCTCTAAACAAACAAACAAACAATACATATTAGCCTCTTAAATTATATAGAAAAAAATGTGGAGTTACCAACCAGAGTTAGGACAAGACTGGCTTAGACTGACAACTTTTTTTAAATGCATGAGTCTCTTAAATCATCTAGACAAAAAAACATATAGTTACAAACCATTGCTATTGCTCATGTATTTAACTTTATTTAAATTTTTACTTCTTCATATAGTTTCAAGTTACTGTCTGGTGTCCTTTCATTTCACTTTGCCGGACTTCCGTAAGCATTTCTTACAGTACAGGTCTAGTGGTAATTAACTCCGTCAACTTTTGTTCATCTGAGAATGTCTTGATTTCTTCTACTTTTATTTATTTTATTTTTTTTTTATTTATTTAGATGTGTACATTAGTGCAATCATGGGGTACAGTGTGTGGGCTTCATATACAATCTGAAATATTTTCATCCAACTGTTCGACATAATGTAGGATTCTGGTTGACAGGTTTTTTTGTTTTCTGTTTTTTTTGTTTTTAGTAGCTCACTGCTTTGTGGCCTCCAAATTGTCTCATAAGAAGTTGCTGATAATATTATTGAAGATCTTTTGTATGTGCTTCTCTCTTGCTGCTTTCAAGATTCTTTCCTTATTTTTGTCATTTGATAATTTGTGTGTCTCTGTGGATTCTCTTTGGTTTTTTTTTTTTTTTTTGAGACAGAGCCTCAAGCTGTCACCCTGGATAGAGTGCTGTGGCATCACAGCTCACAGCAACCTCCAATTCCTGGGCTCAAGCGAGTCTCCTGCCTCCGCCTCCCAAGTAGCTGGGACTACAGG